>JBCGBM010000657.1:0-35572 GCA_038501925.1 Xenopus petersii | reverse complement strand
TAGTCCATCCAGCCTTGGGCCCTATATCATTATGACGTCATAGAGGGTGGGGGTAATAATTATCGACCCTCTGACACTAGCCATTCATCCGTCATAGGAAATAGACCGTTCCAGATATAAAAGATATAAAATATATAAACATTCCCAATATGTATTGATTTACCTAAGTATGTGGCATATAGGGGCCCCAAAATGTAGACACCCCATTCAGTTCTGTAATTCCAGATACAGTACTGCAAAATCAACACATTTACATCATTTTGGGGTGTGTTCACCCCAGAAAACCACATATTTTTGGAAAGTATACATTCCCCCAAATCCAAATTGTGTATGAATGTCTTTCTACTCCAAAACACCAATCCACCTTTATTAAAAGGTGGATTAGCATACAATTAATTTCCTAAATATAACAATTGATTGGTATATTTAAATAATGTTCATCCTAACACATTGTTACGTTTAGCAAATTAATTGTATGCTAATTAATATGCAGTATGGAGAGTTTAAATGTGCCCTCTAAGGTGTGGTTTACTTGTCTGACGAATGGGCATGCCCCCAAAACGTTACTTTGAATAAACACGCAGGACTTGTCCCGCTTTGCATGATGCCATAAAACTGCCTAACAGCACAAAGACCCTCCAAAACCATACATTTTTGTAAAGTATACATTCTGACAAATACAAAAGTGCAAAAAATGTTTTTCTACTCCAAACTATCATACTGCAAAGCTATCTTAAATAAAAAATGACAACAATGCAAACATAAAACTGCAATAATCACAAAAAAAATCAATGAAAAAACAAAATAAAAAAAAGAAGAATGCTTGATCCAATGGTCACGCTGTGAAATCTACAGTTTTTAGGGGAAAAACAAGAGGCCAAATAATAAAATAAAAATCTAAAAAAAAAAATGTATACTGTAATTGTGTTTCTGTATGCATGTGTGTATACTTCTAAAAGGTGTGTGAATTTGTGTAAAGTATTGTGTATATATAGTATATACACATACTCCTATACAATCATTCATATATTATTTATATATATTCATATATTATATACTGAAAAGAAAAAGCATAAAAACTAACTTTAGTAAAATGTGTATGTGTACATGCATGTATGTGTGTGTGTGTAAAAAAGGCTACTTAATGTTCTGAACTCCAGAAGGATCCTTGGCAGCCATGGGGGTCCTAAAGAAGAGTCCATGCAGCATGAAGTTGCCGGCTGGCTGGAAGAGGCAGAGAGCAGATCACATGCAGACACGTCTGCATAATTAAAGGCAGGTTCTGCAACAATTGCATCTCAGGACCCACGTGGCCTCTCCCTCCGCTAATTGCCTAGGGGGTTGGGAGCACACTGGAGCCATCTGCAGCAAGCACCACTAATGCAGAGAGGACGTAGATATTACGGCCTTGGCAGTTGGGGCTTTTCCCTGCAAGAACATAGTACCTACATTCTTGACAGGTAAAGGGTTAAACATGACAATTTTCATTAAAAATTAAACACTATTGTATTCTGATAACAGTACTGTGTTAAATAAATGTAGTTTTATTTCAGGGTACCAGGATTTCCCCCCTTGGGCCCTGATATTAGTGGGCCCTTTTCCCTCTCTGGAGCACAGAGCATTAACACTTTTTTTTACCTTTTCCAGGATCTGCTTGTTACATAGTTAAATCAGGTTGAAAAAAGACAAAGTCCATCAAGTTCAACCCCTCCAAATGAAAGCCAAGCATCTATACACACACCCACTCCATACTTTCACTTTCACATAAATTATTTATACCCATATCTATACTAACTATAGAGTTTAGTATCACAAAAGTCCTGGAGTCTCAGGGGTTCTATTTAAACAGTCTGTTTCAGGTGCAACTAATCAAACTCTACCCCCTCAAACTGAGTGAAAACTTACTGCAAAGTAAAGCAGGTTGTGACCAACTTGCTGTAAGCACACTAGCACACCAAACGTTGATATTTAGCACCCAAGACAGAAAAAAAACTATATAACAAATGTATTTAAATATAAAACCTTACTATGAAAAAAGCAGTTACTAACAAATACTTATCCTTTTCAGTTGATTTGTTTGCTTTTAGTTGCTTTTTCCAGTCAGCAGCCTGTTTGCGTTTCATTTATTCTCAATAGTAAGAAGGAGTCTGTGATATGACTTATGATATGGGACTAAGGACAAATGTATTGCCATTGATAAGCTGGTAAATACAGGAAGGCTGTTAATTATATAAAGCTGTCAAGAAGCATTTTTCAGAAAGAATTCGCACAGTGTTACAAGAGCTAATTCTTTATGTCTAAGTAGTATGGAAATAGAATGTTCTGCCTGTACTCTTGAGGTATTCTCTGCATTCTGTCTATATCCATGCATTGCTCTGTGCTTTTACACAGCGTGTACTAGCAATAATGCAACAAACAAAACAACCACCAGAACACACAGAAGATCACAGCTACCCACATAGAATTAGTCAAATTAGACAAAAACAGGGCCTTCTAGCAGTGTAGGGCCTTCTAGCAGGGTAGGGCTGGGGGGCCATAGCCCACTGGGGTGCTGTTGCAGGTCCCCCCCTTCAGGTCCCCAGCTGAGCCAGGCCCCCTGCCAAGTGGGCCCCCCACTGCATGCCCTGCCGAGCCTGCCACCCGCTGCACTATGCATGTGCACACTTTGTATTTGCCGTGACCTGACCAATAAAGGGAAGTTGCAGCAGGGATATTCTGCTGGGAGATTCAGTGGGGAGCAGATCTGGCCTGACCTGCCTTCTAGGCTGTATCAGTTTCTTACATTTGAACAATGCATCTTTCAAACATGGGGATACCAGAGATTTTTTCATCAAGAAGAAAAGGTTACAAGTTTTCAAATTATGCTTCCTTACCTCAGGTTTTTAACAGTTTCAGAAATATGTACTGAAGTACAACATAAAAGCATCTTTTATGATTTGTTTCCTTTCTCTAGTAAAAAGTCAAGCTCCATCAAGCAGGACTGAAGCACATCATTAATATTCTCAGATACATGTTTTAAGTCTTATGTGTAAAAACACATTGGCAATAATAATGTAACCATCTGTTTGTGACATGCCACTCATCTGCACATGCACTTTATGGGGGAATTTGCAATTGGTAGGCAGGTAAGTGAAGGATTTTGAGCTTAGAGACATGGACACCAAGGCTTCGGACAAAACACAGCACTTGGCATGCCCAACAAAAGGCAACAGAAAATGTTAAGGGTACAGTTCAGCAACTTTAAAATAGAACATTCATGGTACAGTTCAACAACTTCAAAGCAAAACATTCAGGGTTCTCCCCAACCCCTCTGTGCTTTCACCATCGAGGGAAATGCTCACCCTCTGGAACGTTAGATCATTCGTGCTCCTCACTCAGGCCTGCTGGCTTCCCCTCCTGAGACTCAGGCTCGCTAGCCTCTGCCAGTCCCTTCTCCCCTCCAGGGATTCAGGCTCACCAGCCTCTGCAACACTCTTGCTGGCAGCAAGACTCCTTCTGACAGGCACTGTCTCCCCCAGCAGCACAACACTTCCCTCCACTCTAGGAGATGTCCAGAGAGCTCTGAGGTGTGGTAACACAGCCCTTTTACCTTTCTTAGCTAGCTCCTCTGTCAGATGCCACTTGATTACTTGGCTGAGAGGGAATATTAAGCCTACCTGTTCTGGGTATCCCTCTGAAAGACCTATCATGCAGCTTAAATGCATGCTTTTCAGGGCACTTTCCTGCAATTGGTGTTTCCCAGACACCCTGTCACAAGAAACATGGCTGCTGCTTACATTGCAGTGAGACAGTTTTCAGCCACAGCTTGTCCAATCAGCAAGAAGGATTTGCTTCTGACCTTGTGACCTCTCTGAAGGAAGTTTGGAGCAAAAATAAAAGTGAGGCTCAGGTTAACCAGGAAGAATAGAAGAAAGCATGGTCTCTGCACAGAATTAATGAAAGCCAGTCTGAGATTTCTCCTCTCTCTCATAGAACATTTACCCATATAGGGAACCCCATAGTCAGAGTGCAGGGAGTTAGTTAACCATTTCCAGTCAGCCATCATAGTGACTGGAACTAGTGCAGCTGTCTGAGCTATTGCTAGGGATTCATAATGATGGGCAAATGTGGCGTTTTGCTTCGCCAAATAATTTGGGAATTTCCCACGAAATTCTCAAAACAGTGAAAAATTCATCACGCGATGTGTGATTTCGCCGTACGTCGAAAATAATTTGCCGTGCAATGGTATTTGATGAAACTGTTTGTGTCACCTTTTTTCAGCTTTGTGGCTACCAATAAAACATTTTCCCTTACTTTCAAGCTTTGTAGACTGTGATGATAAATTAATATGGCATCTTTTGCTTTGTGTGAATGTGCTGAAATGCATTGGAGTCAATGAGAAGACCAATTCACACGCAAGTTTCACTTAGTATACTGCTACACATGCCCTACATTGTTAGAGGACTCCTATCTTTTCAAAAGAAAAAAAGGGCTCCCATTTTGCCAGTTTCTTAAAAACGTTTGTGATTTTTTTACATTACCTCTGGTCGGCTGGTAATGATATCTACTACTTCTCTATATTGCTGCTTAAACAAAAACTACTATCTGTACTTTATATATCTACTAGTAGATTACAACTAATAAATCTGAACAGATAGTATCTGCTGCTTTGTATCTCAGATAAAAATGAATAAACCATATATTTAGGTGATTGAACCTTATATTTACATCATGTAATTGTAATGATTCTGAAATACTATATAACACTGCTGCGAAGCTCATATACCTCAGCAACCGCTCCTCCTCTGCCCCACCATTCGGTCAATCCCTGCACTGGCTTCCGTTACCTTTCAGAATCAAATTCAAATTAATGACACTGACTTTCAAAGCACTTCATAACTCTGCCCCACCCTACATCTCTGAACTCATCTCTATATACTTATCCAATCGCTTACTACGCTCCTCTACTGACCTGCTACTCAACTCTTCTCTCATTACCTCCTCACATGCTCGCATTCAAGACTTTGCAAGGGCTGCACCTCTCTGGAACTCTCTCCCACGGTCTGTCCGACTTTCTCCCAACCTTTCTGCTTTCAAGAAATCTCTTAAAACGCACTTCTTTCGAGATGCCTAGCCTCACTCTGCTTAACTACCAAACGCTACACCACATACAGTACCACATTTCTCACCCACTTAATTCGAGCTTGCCCACTCCCACGCCTTGTGTATTACTCCTTTCCCTTTAGAGTGTATGCCTATGCATAGGGCCTTCCTCACCTTTTTGTACCTGTATTGATTGTGATGTTTGTAACTCCATATGTTCTATGTATATAATTCATGTGATTTAGTTGTATAATCACATTTACTTTACAGTGCTACGCAATATGTTGGCGCTATATACATGTTAATAATAATAATAATATATAATGTAATGTTAATGACTCTGATTAAGAATAGTCATCGTTGTGTTATTAGAATCCAAACAATTTCAAGTACCACATATTAGTTAAATGAAAAATAAACTCCAAATATAGAGGTATAAAGAACTTTTTTTAATATACAAAATAGCACAATGGTGCTAGGCTAGCAGATAAATTATAGAGGAGGAGGTGAAGGAGGAGGAGCATTGTCCCTCTGCAGAGACTGCACAATGTCTCTGACCTCTTGAAGCTCCTTTCTCATGGCATTCACCTGGTGGACCAGTGTGATTAGGAGCTCAATGTGGTCTTAAAAGGCAGTCTGAGTGCCCACATGACGGAGTGCCTGGTTAGGTGGTGGTGCTGCCTTGTCAGGTGGTGGTGCTGCATCATCAGCATCTTCAGGATCATTGTCCTGGATCCACTAAGCTGGCAATTAATGAATTTCAGTTTGAGTAATACAGCAATTGCATTTGTAGAGTATGAACTATACAAGATAAAGCAGCAGGAATTTCAGAAACCTCATTTGTGTATTTGCATTATTTAAAGGCTTTGGGTAATAATAGTGTGACTACTTTGCCAACCATACAGTCGTATTGGAATGCACTCTATTAGAACCAGAAGAATTAAATGAGGTAGGCCTCAAACAGAAGACATTTGCCAAATAATGAGGTAGTAGTAGCAACTAGCAACAGCAGCAGCTTTGGAATGAACTTTATTAGAACCAGAGGAATTAAACGAGGTAGTCCTCAAACAGAAGACAGCCCACTAAGGGGCAATATTTTAAGAAACATTTTTAGAAGCCATGTTAGGCCTAAACCAGAACAAATTAGCTGACTAAGTGGCAATATTAGAAGAAACATTTTTAGAAGCCATGGTAGGCCTCAACCAGAACAAAATTAGCCAACTAAACAGCAATATTTGAAGAAACATTTTTAGAAGCCATGGTAGGCCTCAATCAGAACAAATTAGCCAAGTGCTAAGTGGCAATATTAGAAGAAACATTTTAAGAAGCCATGGTAGGCCCCCACCACAAACAAATTTGCAGACAATGCAGCAGAACAGCAGTAGGAGCATTAATAGGCCCCAACCACAAAAAAAATTGCCAACAATGCAGCAGAACAGCAGTAGGAGCATTGATAGGCTCCCACAACAAAAAAATTTGTTGACAATGCAGCAGAACAGCAGTAGGAGCATTGATAGGCCACCACCACGAAAAAATTTATCAACAATGCAGCAGTAGCACTAGGAGTAGCAGGGTGCAGTAGCAGATATAACAGCCACATGGGAATAGGCAAAACTATGGAGGAGGATTCTATGAGAGAAGAGTATAGGCAGCTATGAAGAGAGGAGGGTACAGCTATGAGGAGGAGAGGATGCTAGTCTCTAATGTCTGCAATGGGCACTTGGATATCCCCGCTTATCCATGCCTCATTCATTTTGATGAATGTTAGCATATCCACGGTGCCAGTGGATAGCCGTGTCTGCTTTTCAGTGACCACCCAAACTGCGGCACTGAAGACATGCTCTGAAAGGACACTGGCAGGGGGCAAGCCAGCACCTCCAGAGTGTACTGTGCCAGTTCTGGCCACTGATTGAGCTTTTGACACCCAAAAATGCATGGAGTCATCATCAGTGCGCATGGCATCCTGCACACTGACTGACCCCATGTAGTCAGCCACCATACACCAATAGCCGCTGTTGGTAAATTTGGGTGCTGACTGGGCCTGCTACCTAACGAGGCTCGAAGAAGCTCTTCCACATACCCATGAGATCTCCGCCTTTGCTGCTGCTGCTGCTGCTAGGCCCCCTTCTTTGCTGGATGTGTGGAGTAGTGGATGTCTGAGAAGTGTTAGCCTGGGGAATGTTTTGAGCACAGAGCCCTCTTCAACTGACCCACCATCCTCTCTTACTGGCTGGGTACAAGGAACTCCCCCACCTTTCCCTTGTACCGTGGATCAAGTAAAGTGGCCACCCAATAATCATTTCGGTCTATGATAGTACAGATCCGGGGATCACTCCCGAGGCATGTCTGCATATGGGCAAGTACTCGGCAGAGCCGTCTCATCTGCTTCCACTGCTCTGCGCTGAAATAGCCCAAATCTGCCTCCTGAGTACCCCTAGCCCTGTGCTCCAGCAGGTAATTGCTGACCACCCAGCACTGCTCCACAAGGTGGATTTCCAGTGCATCAGAAGGTCACAAATCAGCCGGTGGGGTGGCAGATTATGCTGGCGGTGGGAGACCTGTGGAAGTGGCCACATACCCTGTGTGCCTTCTCCAACAAGTCACCCAACCCTTGGTAGCTCTTTAGGAAGCACTGCACCACAAGGTTGAGGACATGTGTGAAGCAAGGCACATGGGTCAGTTGGTTGTCGCATGCGTTCAATCCCTGCCTGCATGGAGCTGGCAGGGATTGAACTACTGCTGCACTTGAGTCTGGAAGGCAGCCATGAGCTCAGGTGCAGTATGACTCCTCTCCCACCCCCAGGCAGAGGAGTTGCAGCACAGCATGACAGCGCTTGTGCTGCACTGAAGCATAACTGCGGGATGTTCAGTGGTGGCTCATCAATAGCGCAGGAGGAGGAAGTGGCTGTGTGGGGTTTGCCCTGTACCCCACGGGGAGGCACCTCTAGCCTGAGGGGAGTGCACCTGCTTGCACCCTCCCCAGCACTCATGAGGGTGACCCAGTGGGTGGTATAAGAGATGTAGACAAATACAAGATTCCTCTGCACTCAACCCATTATCAATATATTTAAGACAGAGACATTTTGTGCATACTGCTACTGAAAAATGCCTTACCCTTTAAACAAAACAGGGATTGTTTGTCCATATATTGCAATATATTTAAGCTGGCCAACTACGTCAAAGTCATCCCATATCTGGCCAGTCCTATGCTCAATTTTCATCTGATTCATTAAGAATTCTATGGTTTAATTATACATTTTATTCGTCCCTTTTATAAAATGTATAATTAAACCATAGAATTCTTAATGAATCAGATGAAAATTGAGCATAGGACTGGCCAGATATGGGATGACTTTGACGTAGTTGGCCAGCTTAAATATATTGCAATATATGGACAAACAATCCCTGTTTTGTTTAAAGGGTAAGGCATTTTTCAGTAGCAGTATGCACAAAATGTCTCTGTCTTAAATATATTGATAATGGGTTGAGTGCAGAGGAATCTTGTATTTGTCTATATGTATTTTGTGGTCACACCCTCATTGCACCCCCGCCTAATGTTTTTAAAAACTAGTGGTGAGCACAACTTTCCCTTGTTTGTTATAGTTCTACAAGAGCAGTGACCAGCTCTATGTTGTAGCTCCCACCCCCTCCAACTATAGTCAGGTGATCCCACTGGTGTCTAATAAAAGGGCAGCCAAGTTTGGGAGTTTTACTTTGAAAGCAGCTAGTAAGTTGCAGGTAAAACGTATTCGTCCCTTTTATAAAATGTATAATTAAACCATAGAATTCTTAATGAATCAGATGAAAATTGAGCATAGGACTGGCCAGATATGGGATGACTTTGACGTAGTTGGCCAGCTTAAATATATTGCAATATATGGACAAACAATCCCTGTTTTGTTTAAAGGGTAAGGCATTTTTCAGTAGCAGTATGCACAAAATGTCTCTGTCTTAAATATATTGATAATGGGTTGAGTGCAGAGGAATCTTGTATTTGTCTATATGTATTTTGTGGTCACACCCTCATTGCACCCCCGCCTAATGTTTTTAAAAACTAGTGGTGAGCACAACTTTCCCTTGTTTGGTATAAGAGATGTACCTCCTCTGCCCATGCCTGCTGGTCTGTGTGTCCATGGTGCAGTGTGCCCTGCTTCCGACAGGATGATCCAGCAACAGGAACACATTCTCCACCACCTGCTGGTGGAGGGCAGGGATAGCCTTCCTGGCAAAATAATGGTGGCTAGGGATCTGCCAGTTAGGGGCAGTGCAAGCCATCAGCTGTCAGAAGGGGGCTGCTTCAACTAGCTGATAGTGCAGCAGCTGCACTGCCAGAAGCTTTGCCAGGCAGGCATTGAGCCTCTGCACTGACCGACAGACCACAGTCAGTCAAAATTGGAAACATCATCTCCAGAACCTTCACAATGAGCACCAGAGCCCCTCAAGGCTGTGTGCATAGTCCTCTACTGTTCTGTCTGCTGACGCATGAATGTGCAGCCAAGCACCATACAAATCCCATCATAAAATTCACTGATAACACAACCATAGTGGGTCTCATCAGCAATAATGATGAGTCACCATACAGAGAGAGGGTGCAGCGGTTAACAGACTGGTGCAGAGCCAACAACCTGTCTCTCAATGTAGACAAAACAAAAGAGATGGTTGTTGACTTTAGGAAGACTAGGAGGGAATACCTGCCACTGTACACTGCACCAAATTCCTTGGTGTCCACCTGGCGGAGAACCTCACCTGGTCCCACAACACCAGCTACTTAGCCAAGAAAGCCCAACAGCACCTCTACTTCCTGTACAAGCTGAGGAAATCCCATCTCCCACCATCCATACTCAAAACCTTCTGCAGAAGGTCTATCAAGAGCATCCTGAGCAGCTGTATCACTGTCTGGGCTGGGAACTGCACTGCACAAGATCCTACAGAGGATAGTGAAGACAGCAGAGAAGGCCATAGGTGTCTTGCTTCCATCACAGACATTTACACCACTCACTGCATCCGTAAAGCCACCAGCATTGTGGCTGATCCAACACCCCCTCACACTCACTGTTCATACTCCTGCCATCTGGAAAAAGGTACCGTCCCTCACTACTAGACTGTGTAAAAGTTTCTTCCCCTAAGCCATAAGGCTCCTGAATACTCAGGGACCAGACAGATCTCTCTCACACACATATGCCATCTGACCTTACTATATATCACAACGTTACACAGCCACTGTATGCCATTGTATAAATAAATAGCCATTGGATACAATTGTTCTCTATGAGCACATCTGCAATTATCTGCTTTATCATGTTCTTACTACTATCCCTGCACTATGCTATCCTGTCTTGCAGGAGTTGCATATTTTTGCACTTGCACTTTTTGTCTGTGTTGTGTGTAGCACCATGGTCCTAGAGGAACGTTGTTTAGTTTCACTATGTACTGTATAATAGTATATGGATGAAATCACAATAAACTCACTCTTGACTTGGGGTGGCTGGGGGCAAAAGGTGCCTTGCGGCCATGGAACTGGGGGAGGGAAACCTGGTGGGCCAGGGGCCGCACTGATGATGGCAGTGAGGAGGAGGAGGAGGACCGGAAGCACCACTACACCCCGATGCACTGGCACTTTGGTGATGCTCCCATATGTGACCATGTCTGCCCCCTTCTATCTTTCTGCTGGCAGAGCTGGTACACTACTACCAACTGGTCCTCAGTCTGGCAGGTGAAAACTGCCACACTGATAAAGTGCAGGCTACCACCTTGCCTGCTGTGGAGGGCTGGGGATGGTCCCCACCCTTACACCCAGAGCTCTGGACCCTGGTGCAGTGCTGCCCTGTTGCCTGCCCCCCTAGCAGAGGTTGGTGGGGTTTTTTGCCTCTGTGGGGCCAGCTCGTCATCAACAATACACAGTTCCCCCCCCCTAAACTGCTGCGGTTATGCTCCTGACCTGGCTCCCTGGGTCTGTCCCTGTCATCATCTTCCCCCAGACCAGACCCTGCATCATATATGGCATCCACACCCACATCTAGCATGCTGGTGTCTGACCCCAGACTTGCAGCCTGCTGCCCTGCCATTAGGAGACCTTGCCTAATATCCCCTACTGATGTGGGCTGTGCCATGACCCTCCTCCTCCTCATCAGATGTAAATACACCCATATTCCTGCCTGATCATCATGAAAAAGATCCTGGGTGTCTGGGCCCAAGTCCACCTCAGGATCAAACATTAAGGGGGATGGGGTAGCCCCAGCATTGAGCTGGCAGGTGATGCCACCTTCTGCCGCTCACTGGTGCCCACTGCAGACAAGGTAGCCTGCAGACCACCTCTGCCTGCTGCAAATGTATGGGTCACAATTTTTGACGTGGTTTCGTCCGTGGCTAAACTCGGAAATTCACAGTGAATTTCAAGAAGCCAAATTGTTTCACCCATCACTACTAGGTAAGTAATCCCTGTAGGATAGATAGGACTTCAGCCCTGTAGTGAGTTGCCAGCGTGTACACCGGATCTGGACTTTGGATTTTCCATCGTGACACATGTAGTGGATCTCCTCGGGAATTCAGGAAGCCTTCTACATCAGCATTTCAAGCTCAGTGTGGATTAAAGCTGCCAGACTGCTCCCCTGCATCTGTTCTGCCTTACAGTATCTCTTTCTTTCACGATCACTAGGGGTTGGTGAGACCTTCATTTTACACACCCTGGGGTGCAGCAATCTGGTGTTGCAACACATAACTCTGATCATACTACTTTGGTTTATCTGGCAGACCCCAAGGGGCAGATTTACAAAGCTCGAGTGAAGGATTCGAATTAAAAAAACTTCGAATTTCGAAGTGTTTTTTGGGCTACTTCGACCTTCGACTACTACTTCGACTTCGAATCGAACGAGTCGAACTAAAAATCGTTCGACTATTCGACCATTCGATAGTCGAAGTACTGTCTCTTTAAGAGAAACTTCGACCCCATACTTCGGCAGCTAAAAGCTACCAAAGTCAATGTTAGCCTATGGGGAAGGTCCCCATAGGCTTGCCTGTGATTTTTTGATCGAAGGATATTCCTTCGATCGTTGTATTAAAATCCTTCGATTTGCGCTAAATCGTTCGACTTCGATATTCGAAGTCGAACGATTTTAGTTCCTGGTCGAATATCGAGGGTTAATTAACCCTCGATATTCGACCGTTCTTACATCTGCCCCTTAGTGTGCACACTCACCATTCTTAACGTGACAGTAGACATTTTCATACAAGGGGTGATACTTATATTATCTAACGTTGTTATTATTTAACTGTTCTTTTTGCATTGCATATATTACATTATTAACATTACAAATAACTGATTAACTGCCTCTTGTGTGGTTTATTGTCTGTTACATTGTGTACAGTTATTACTGCTACTGCAGTTCCCAGGGAGTTATATGTCCACCAATATCTGGTTTTAGCCCTGGGTGGAGGCACTTAACTTGCCAGCACTCTCGACAAAAAGGTTTACATGCCTGGGTGCAGTGTCCCACGTATTTATTCAAAAAAAATGCAGTAAGGTCCGTACTCTCAGGACTTCTTAAAAGGAAAAAATGATTTATTGTAGAAGTTACAGACTGACGTTCCGGCCTGGACCCAGGCCTTTCTCAAATTAACAATTTAATATTAAAAATGCATTTTATACACATGTTAAGGCGGGAAAACAACATTCTGATTGACGTGATGTACTGTAATCGTCAGCATTTAGCGACTACCAATTAAACCAACTTTCATGGCTGCACATCAGTGTTGCTTAAATGGTTAATTTATCTAAACCCATTATAGGGAACCAAAAGGCTACTTTTAAATAACAGTTTAAAACAAAGTTAAAAACAAACCACAGTGTTGCAATGTTACTTGTTGAAATTATTATAGTAAAATTTAACAATCAAAGTGTTGCTACTGTGTATAATACATGAGGATCTAATAAGACATGGACAACTTTTCTGTCACATGACTAACCTCGGAGTTACATGACCTGTATAAAAACACTTGGCCTTTGGCCTCATGTGTTTATATAGTCATGAAATTTCTCAGTAACTTATAATATCCTTATAATTTACAAGAGGGGGTACTTTATTCAATATATATATATATATATATATATATATATATATATATATATATATATATATATATATATATATATATATATATATATCTCTAATGTTGCAAAGAACAGCACTCCATCTGAAATGTAAACCCATGTGCACGGTAAGAAAATGAATGAACCTTAACAGGATATATCATAGCAGCCAGTGGCTCAGCATTGGCTACAAGCTATACATTCAATTACATCATTCAAATGCATGCCCATCGATCATATTCCAAAATTAACCTAGGGGAGGGATGTTGATCGTTTACTGTTGCAGAGGAAAACATTCTGGACTTACAAATTAGACTTTGTGGCACCCAGAGGTCTGAATGGCCATTTACAATTTAATTGTTTTTTACCATTAAGACGATTTATGCGAAATAATACATGGCTTTCTAATATTGCTAAATATGTTTATATCTAATTTTCATTGCTAATTGGACATGAGGGGTCCCCTTATATGTGTAAGTAACAACTGAATATGATTTTAGCTTCACGGTTGATAATGTTAACATATTACAATTTTAACACATGACAAACACATCACATATCGTTGATAATTTTTTAAAAATTTATATCTCAATAAATTTAATGGGATGCATATGTGGATAATGCTAAAGTGTGTGATATTATATATACATTGCACAGGTCATAGTCATTATTTATTATACTGTGCACTCTAAATTTTGACCTAAGTATGGCTATGTTTGCCTTGAGAAAGGTCCCAATGGGGACCGAAACATCACGTTGGTTATACATATACCCTGTAATAATAATTCGATCACGAAAATTCCCAGTGTTGCTGGTCTTTTTTACATATATATGTGTGTGTTAACAAAAAATAATTAATGAGGTAAAGTAAAATAAAACTTGTTTATAACCTCTGTTTCATTCATGAACTGCATCTTACCTCACATAAAAACAGTCAAACCATATGCTGTAAGAAAATTAAAAAACTTTCTGCGTATGTAAATATAATATGTGAAATTAAATTTTACTTGTTTTTGTAGAGGCAATATCTGTAGGCTTTAAGGGGAAATAAAGACTGTTCTAGAAAAAAGTGCATTATACACATTTTAGTTGAATCCTTTTTGCGAGTTGTTATCCTCCTGCAAGGAGGGCAGTTCAGTGATTAACTCCCAGGAAGTTCAGAAATTAACACCCTACAATACCTCCCAACTGTCCTGTTTTTAGAAGGACAGTGCCTCTTTTGACAGTTCAACCTGCAGTCCCGCATTTGTACTGGAAAGTCATGTTTTTCTCTTCACTGAACAGCCAGAAAAAGAAACAAAGTTTCTAACTTAATTGGTTTTTGGCAGAGAGCTCAGAACAGCCACAGCTGCTTATAAGATACTTTTGTAACAATTTCAAGATAAGGAAATAAGAAATTGTAACAATATTAGATAACAGGTCCCTTGGGAAAACTTAGACTCACAACTTAAAGGTCAATTCACTAGCAAAACTGTAATAACTGAAAAAAAACACAGAAATATGTTCAAACTTTCATAACCTGCCAAATTTTGTAAAATGAACATGGGAATTAGGGTGTGTGCTCACAAAAATGGGCATGGACAATTTCACTGCGCTACGCACGCCAACTTTTTCGTCCCTCTTTTTTTATTTCCAAAATGTTGGGAGGTATGCCCTACACAGGTAGCATCTCTAATTAGAATGTTCCCATATATGGAAGAAAGATCTACTTTTATT
This sequence comes from Xenopus petersii, assembly GCA_038501925.1. Classification (NCBI taxonomy): domain Eukaryota; kingdom Metazoa; phylum Chordata; class Amphibia; order Anura; family Pipidae; genus Xenopus; species Xenopus petersii. The sequence continues at coordinate 20,688 of JBCGBM010000657.1, read as the reverse complement.
TTCCTTGTGTCCACCATTGATACTAGAAAGAAAAACCTATTAATAATTGACTGTACTTTGGAACTTAAAAGTCATATGGCAGCTCCCGCTAAGGCATAATAGAAAACATCCAAGAAAATATGTCTGTTTAATCTAAAACCAAACTACTGGACAGGAAAGCCATGGAGCTATACACACAGGGGCTGCATGACAAGGGATCCAAATGAACAGCAGCCAGATTATACTGGTTTATATTTAACGCTTGACAGAATCAGATGTATCTGATTTGGTGACAAGGAATGAGTAAAGGCAGGGAAAAGCCAGGCTGGGGGCAGAGAAAGATAGGAATGTGATGTCAGGGGAAGAAACAGTTCACTTCCTTATATTCTGAACATGTGGAAACACGAGGCAGAGCTCTCTCTCTAATAAAATGTTATTAGCTGCATGTGTATATACACATTAACTCCTCAGTAAACCTCTAGTTTTTGGGGGTAGAACTATTTGGGGAGCTGTTTGCTAGTTTCTTTTAGTTTATTTGCAGTTTAATAGCAGTTAATCTCGATGTAGTCACTGAGGCAGCATGGAACTCAGACTGGGCCCAACAGGCACCCTCTGTATCAGGGCTGGTCCTATCAAATGTGGGGCCCAATTGGAACCATGTTGGCGGGGCCCCTAGACAAAGTGTTGCTGGCTACTGACACAACAAGTATTTAGGAAAATAAGGGCATACAGGCACAAAATAGAAAGGAAAGGGGCAGACAAGGTAAGAGAGTGAGAGGGATGAAATAGGGGCACATAATAGGGGCACACAGGGTAAGAGAGAGAGGGAGGAAATAGGAGAGTGGACTGGGCCAATTAGTTTGGGGCAGGCTGGGCCGATTCAGCTTGGGAGCAGGCTTGGTTGGATTGGGGGCAGGCAAGGCCTATCAAAGTTGGAGGAAAGCTGGGCCTATGAGAGTTGGGGGCAGGCTAGACCTATGGAGTTGGGGCATAGGCTGGCTTATCAGAGTTGGGGGTGGGCTGGACCTATGGATTTGGGGATGGACTGGACTCTCAAAGTTGGGGGCAGGCCAGGCAGCATCATGTGCTGGGGGAAATACTATCTGTGCTGCCCTCTGGTGCGGGGCCCCCAGAGGTGCGGGGCCCTATTGGGCCCAATTGGTCCAATAGGGCTAAGGCCGGCCCTGCTCTGTATTATATAGAAATCCAGCCCATGCCACTAAGCTGCTGCTACTGCAACTTATTACAGTATACAGAGAGCTGTAGTTGGAGTATGCAGAGAGCAGTGGGGTCAGTTGGGAGTAGAGCAAACCTGAATACAGTCATTTTCTTGGGCTTTGCCTTATTAAGTCTGTGTATTGCACAGTATTTCTATAGGTATTGTTACTTGATTCAGCAGCCTGTCTTCAGAGTCTCACCTCTAATTTCACTTGGCTTTATTGAGTTACAGATGTCATCTATACATATACATGATTGAGCCTGTAGAACAACATTCCGGCTGCCCTTTCATCATACCCTATCATATATATAGCTCACTCTCTTTCAGGCTATATGCATAGGGCAGAAGTAGTTCTAGTGTGTTAAGATAGTTCCCCTGTGAGTTTATCATGGAATATGTGGCAGAGCTCATTAGCTGTAGTATATATACATTCACTCCTCACTATACTGCTAGCTTTGGGGGATGTTAATCTCTGTTTATTTGCTTTTTTATAGCAGCAATCACACTGTAGTCACTCAAGCAGCATGGAAGTCAGCCTGGGCCCAAAAGGGTACCCTCCGTATTATATAGAAATTCCAGCTGTGACACTGAGCTGCTGCTACTGTCACTAATTAGATGATACAGAGAGCTGTAAATTTTCTGGGTGTTGCTTTCAGAAATCAGCACATTGTATGGTATTTCTATAGATATAGTATATTGATTCAGCAGCTTATTATCAGATTCTGATCACTATTTTACTGGGATTTATTAAGTTACTGATATCAGCTCATGCTTAGAGGACAAACCATTGCTACTGCAGTTGGACCAGCACTCCAATTCTTTTCAATAAAGTGGTTTATTTATTTATTTCAACCCTCGTTGGGGTCCTTATCAAGGATCCTTGATAAAGACCCCAACGAGGGTCGAAATGTTGGATACACACCTTTGACCAAGCACCCACTAATGAACTGAGGAGTGCAGGTACTGCCTGAAGTATTGTATTGTATTGCGGTTTGTATATAGCATATATAATTGGATCCTCTAACTGGCACCCAGGCAGTGGCATTTTTTGAAGTGTGTGCACCAGCTCAGATGCGTTTTATTTATATATATATATATATATATATATATATATATATATATATATATATATATATATATATATATATATATATATATACAGATGCAGCCACTTTGGTTTGTCTGTTTGACACAGAATAACTAAACACAGATATCCCATTTATCTCATTTAACACAGAAAACTGTGTCACAACATCCCATCTAATTAAAGCATTCACCATTGTGAACAATGGTGCTTTGGTATGCTAATGAAAAGGTTAAATGCATTAAATGAGTTAAGATAACTTTAGATAACACAGTTTCTTCAATTAACTCTGAGTCATGACGCATTTAACTCACAAATCCAAGTGGCTTCATCTATATATATATATATATATATATATATATATATATATATATATATATATATATATATAAAGTTCCAGCGCACTCCATACACAGGCAAATAAAGACCCAGGTGCTAATTACTGTGGCTGTAGTATCCAAAAAATCCAAAGAATAGAGGTTCACACTGGGATTTAAAATAGTGTTAAAACTTCATCTTTTATTTTTTACATTAAAAAGGAACTGATCGACATTTCGGTCTCTGCCCAAGACCTTTTTCAAGTCCCTGTACTCAACAAAGATATTGCTTAAATAAATATATAAACACTTTGACACCCCCCTCATAAAAACACGCCCACCAGATCATGTGATAAAAAAAAACCTGCCTCAGAAGCCTGCAGGTTATTCAGGTAATTCAGGTAAGTATGTAGCTATCACAGATTATACATTGTCATGAAAACTGAAGCATTGTCATGAATCAGTGTAACAAAGTAATACAGTCACAAACAGTTCAAGGGGCAATACTAATTTAAACCCAGGGGTGCAACGGTATTTAATTTATGTATCCAAAAATTCTCCCTTTGGAGGAGTAACTTGTATCTATCACCGCCCCTTCTCTATGGTGGAATATGATTAAATGTGGGAAACCCATATCCCTTTTCCAAAAAGTGTTTTGCCACTGGTTTATTGGTCGTCCCTGAATGCTGTGCTAATAGCGGAACAGTGTCCATCCATTCTTAATCGTAAAGTTTGGTTGGTTTTACCGACATAAGATAGTCCACACGGACACGTGATCAGATCACATGGGTAGTGGTACAGGTAATATGGTGGCGTATCGAGCATCGTTTCCCTGTCTGGGGATGATTAAATGAGACCCCAGGAGTCATGTATCTACATGAGGTGCAATCTGGGCAGTGAAAAGACCCAGGTTTAACCTCCGCTAACCATCCAGTGGGCTTCTTTTGGTAGCAACCCACTGGATCATTCTTGACCAGCAGGTCCCTAAGATTTACACCTCTTTTGTAACACACCATGGGGGGGCACTCATTATTCCCTTTAGTTCTGTGTCTGCTTCAATGATTTTCCAATTATCTCTAATATGCTTTTATAATTTACTTGCATGTTCATTGTATGTTGTAGTAAATGTTAACCTTGAGTCCTTTGTCTTATGTGTTATATCTGTATCCGCACAATGAATCCTGTCTACCTCAAGTGCACTTTGTAACATTTCTTGCTGGGTATCCACATTCCCTAAATCAAGCCCACATGTCTTCTAACTGTTGCTCAGCCCTCCGTTGTGATGAGTTGTTACGCAAAACTCTGCAGAATTGAGATATGGGTATCGATTTTTTCATGTGTCGAGGATGGCAGCTTTTATGATAAAATAATACATTTTTATCTGTTGGTTTTCTAAATACAGTATACTGCACCTGGCCGGAGCTGGAAAAAAGTTCCACATCTAGAAAATGTATTTTAGATGGATTTATCTCATAGGTAAAGCGAACTGGACTGTCAATGTTATTTAGTTCCTCTACCATATCAATAAATTCTTGCTCCTCCCCATGCCAAATCAAAAACATATCATCGATGAACCGCCTAAAAATATTAATTTATCCTGGCAATGGGGTACAATGTGATGCTGCTCATACTGGTGCATATAGAGATTTGCATATGTGGGCGCCATGGCTGCCCCCATGGCTGTCCCCGCAACTTGTAGATAATTATATTCAAAACGAAAGTAATTAAATGTTAATGCCAAATTCAGTAATTAAAATGCAAATTCTATTGGTGGACCCAAATATGTTTTCGCATCTAATAGAGATCACCTTACTGCATCCATCCCCGCTTCATGTGGTATTATTGTATATAGGCTAACCACATCCATTGTTATTAAAAAACAAGATTCATTAGTGGGAAGGTTAAGCTGTTTGATACAGTTTAATAAATGTGGTGTATCACCCAGGTATGTGGGAGCATCTCTCACCACTGGTTGTAATAAGGTGTCTAGGTTTATACCAATTGGATGAAGGATGGAGTCACGGCTGGAAACTATGGGGCGGCCAGGTGGATTTATTAAACTTTTACGCACCTTGGGGAGTATAGGTGTCAGGTATCAGGGCGAGTCTGAAGGTGTAAGCCTCCCCCACGCTTCCCACTGAGCTGTGCCCTGAGGGTTGGTACAGGACGGTCCCAGATAAGGAATAGCAGGAGTGCCGATAGAGCCCACAGAAAATAACAGTTTGTGAATAAGGACTCAGCACTTTTCTGCAAATGAAGAGACGAAGTCAGGAACAAGCCGGGTCATACACTGGAGACAATCAGGAAGCTGGAGCTGGTTTGGGAATAAATGAGTAGAGTAGTCAGGAGAAGCCAAGGTCAAAATCAGAAGTATCAGTCACAAGATCCAGGGGTAATCAGAAGAGTAGTCAGGAACAAGCCGTAGTCGTAAGAAGAATCATCAAAGTCAAAAACGCTTAGTGTCAGTAGAGACGATCACCTCACATTGAGCCTAGGCCTGAGCGTCCTTTTAACCTCAGGATGCATGCTTGCGTTGAAACGTGTGCCTGTGCCAGTGCGCGCGCATCAGCACACGCGCCCGCGCCAACAACAGGCGCTGTCGTAGAGACAACGGCCGATTCATGAGGTGACATCAGCTCAACCTGGAGCTGTTCTGCTGAGCCCTGACATTGCCCCCCTCAATATGCAACCTCCAGGTGCATGTAGGATCTGGCTTTTCAGGGTGAGACTTATGAAACAATTCAATAAGTTGAGGAGCATGTACATTACTCACGGATTCCCATGAATTTTCTTCGGGAGGAAAGCCTTTCCACTGGATCAAATATTGAAGTTGACCTCACCGGAATCTAGAATCCAAAACAGCCTCCACTTCAAATTCATCCACACCTTCAATAGCTGGAGGATTGTGATCTCTTCTTGAAAAGGTGTTCTTCACCACTGGTTTTAGCAAAGCTGCATGAAAAACGGGATGAATTCTGTAAGTAGCCGGCAATTTAAGTTTAAACGTTACCTCGTTCACACGCTGAATAATGGAAAAAGGACCCAAAAAGCGTTGACCCAACTTCTTGGAAGGACACGGAAGTTTGATATGCCGAGTAGACAACCACACCAGGTCTCCAACTTGAAACTCTGGATCCTTCCTCCTCTTGCGATCAGCGAAGAATTAAAAATTATTCTGTGCTTGAGACATCGTTTGTTGGATTCTCTGAGTATTCTCAAGAAGAAAAGAAAGTCTCTCCTGTACTGCTGGCACTTCTATTCCCTTCGGAAGGTTAGGAAGAACGTGAGGGTGAAAACCATAATTAGCAAAGAAAGGAGTTTGCTTGGTAGAGGAATGAAGAGCATTATTATAGGAGAACTCCGCTAATGGTAAAAGTTCACTCCAATTGTCCTGAAGAAAAAACGAAAAACAACGAAGATATTGTTCCAATGTCTGATTAGTCCTCTCTGTCTGTCCATTGGACTGTGGATGAAATGCTGTGGAAAAGGCCAACTTAATCTTTAAAGCCTTGCATAGTGCTCGCCAAAATTTAGAAGTGAACTGCACTCCCCGATCCGACACAATCTCATCCGGAACTCCATGGAGCCTGACAATCTCTCTAATAAATACCTCCGCCATAGAGGCTGCAGAAGGCATCCGGAAAGAGGGATAAAATGTGCCATCTTGGAGAGTCGATCCACAATTACAAAAATCGTATTGTAACCTTGTGAGGAAGAAAGCTCCACGATGAAATCAACAGAAATGGAACCCCACAACCGAGTAGGAACTGGCAAGGGACGTAGCAGACCTAGAGGTTTCACACGTGAATCCTTAAAACAAGCACACGTCTCACAGGAGGCTATGTAATCCTTACAGTCTTTAGCCATATGGGTCCAGAAAAAAATTTCTGAGCAAGATCCAGAGTTTTGACATATCCCAGGATTCTCTTCCTGAGCGTGCAATCGTGAAAGAACATCTGCTTTCTTGTTCTTAGAGCCAGGCCTGTAAGTAATATGAAAATTAAAACGAGAGAAAAATAATGCCCATCTGGCTTGTCTCGGCTTAAGGCATTTGGCGGTCCGTAAATATTCTAAATTCTTATGGTCAGAGAAGATAATGATTGGATGTAAAGCTCCTTCCAACAAATGACACCATTCTTCAAAAGCTGATTTAATGGCCAAGAGTTCCCTGTCAGAAACATCATAATTCTTCTCCGAAATTGAAAGTTTCTTTGAGAAGAAAGCCACAGGATGAAGGGCGTTATTATTGCCAGTTCTTTGAGATAAAATGGCTCCAATAGCAGTCTCAGAAGCATCAACTTCTAAAATATACGGCAACACAGGATTAAGATGTTTCAAATTAGCAGCAGACGTAAAAAGAAGTTTCAGCTGATCGAAAGCCTTCTGTGCTTGGGAAGACCACTGAAAACGTCTAGTGGAACTGGTTAAATCTGTAATAGGAGCAATAATCTTCGAAAAATCTTTAATAAATTTCCTATAGAAATTAGCAAATCCAACAAAACTTTGCACTGCTTTTCGAGAAGAAGGAACAGGCCAGTCAAGAATAGTGGACACCTTCTTCTTATCCATGCAGACTCCATCGGATGATATTACAAACCCCAAGAAATCCACTGAAGACTTGCAGAATTCACATTTCCCCAATTTAGCATACAACCGATTAGTCCGCAAACGGTTGAAAACCTTCCTTAGTTGTATCTCATGATCCTGTTCTGAAGAAGAAAAAAAGAGAATATCATCCAGATAGACAATCAAAAATTGATCCAAAAAATCTCTGAAAATGTCATTAACAAAATGCTGAAAAGTAGCGGGAGCATTACATAAGCCAAATGGCATAACGAGATATTCATAATGTCCAAAACGTGTACGGAAAGCTGTCTTCCCCTCATATCCTTGTCGAATTCTTACCAGGTTGTATGTTCCCTGTAAATCTAGTTTTGAAAAAATCTTGGCCCCACGAAGGTTCTGAAACAACTCAGGTATAAGGGGTAACGGATAACGGTTCTTCACTGTAATTTGATTCAAGTGTCTGTAATCAATGCAAGGACGTAAGGAATTATCTTTTTTTTCTACAAAGAAAATACCCGCCCCTGCAGGAGAAGTAGAAGGACGAATGAATCCTTTCTTCAAATTCTCATGGATATATTCTTTCAGGACCAACAGTTCCAGTTCAGACAGAGGGTAGATGCGTCCAAAAGGAATAGGAGCCCCAGGAAGCAAGTCCACAGGACAATCATAGATTCGATGAGGAGGTAAAGTGTCAGCTCCCTTTTGATCGAAGACATCCATAAAATCATGAAGGAAGGTTGGAATAGCCTGGAAACGAGGGTCTTGGGGCGAACACAAGGCTAATAATTTGGAATTGGTTCTGGGCGAAACAGAATGAGAATTACAGGCTGCGGACAAAAATTGCAATAACCCAGTGCTCCAATTTATTGAGGGATTGTGTGTTTTCAACCAAGGGAAACCAAGAATCAAAGGGAAAAGAGGAGAAGACACCACATCAAATGACAAAGTCTCAATATGATTAGAGTCCATAACAACAGACAGTGGTATAGTCTCCAGCATCACTGGTCCGGAGGAGAGTTGAGAGCCATCTGCAGTTCTTACAAGAAACGGCTGTATCTTGGGCCGAGTTGGAATATTGTGAGTCTTAATGAATTCCGTATCCACAAAGCACCCACAGGCTCCCGAATCTATGACGACCTTACTTTCGAGGATCCCTTGGGGCCACTGTAAGGAAATAGGAACAATAAGCAAAGGCAAATCTCGAATGACGGAAGATGAGGATGGAAGACTAATTGGGTGAACATGCTTACCCCCTGGCCGGGTAGGACAGTCTCTCAAAAAATGCCCAGAAAGCCCGCAGTATAGGCATAGGTTATTTTCTCTTCTCCGAGTCCTTTCTTGAGCTAAGATAGCTGCTCTAATAAGTCCAATCTGCATGAGTTCCGGGACACTTGCCGTAGGAGCAGAAGACGAGATAAGTGAGGAAGATGTAGAGACATGTGGAGATAGAGGGGCTTTAGGTAGAACCCAGGATGCTCCAAGAGAGGATGTTGTAGCTCTCTCTGCACGTCTTTCCCTTAGACGTCGGTCAATCTGTACACAAAGATCAATCAATGATTCCGAAGAGTCAGGTATTCCTACTCTGGCTAATTCGTCTTTCAGAGTGGGACTCAAACCCAAACGGAATTGATGCCTAAGAGCCTTGTCATTCCACTCAGTGTCGGTGGCGTATGTACGGAAATCCGTCACATAATCTTCCACTGGGCGTTTACCCTGAAAAAGAGTCCTGATCATCGTTTCAGCGTATCAGACCTCTTAGGGTCATCGTAAATCTGAGCTATAGCCGCAAAGAAAGTATCCAAGTCTTGGGTTCCCCAGACAATAATGACATAACCACTCCCACCCTGATTTTTTCCTGTAGAATAGGATTGAACTTTCAGAGAAAACATGTCGGCAGTCGTTTTCGAAAGCTCGAAACTTTGCTCTATCTCCAGAAAAACGTTCAGGAAGTGGCATCTTGGGCTCGGGTGTCAGATGTGTGGAAGTGGATGCTGAAACAGATGAGGCTGGAAAAACTGGGGGCCCAGGAGGAAGAGCAGCAGCAACAGTCATATCTTGCATTTGGGCCTGCAATTGTTGATAACCTCCCTGTAAATCTCAAACAGCCCGGGTGAGGCCAGCCAATTGTCGGGCAACTATTTCCAAAGGTGAAGGGGTTGGTTCCTCAGACTCCATGGCGAGGAGATACTGTCAGGTATCAGGGCAAGTCTGAAGGTGTAAGCCTCCCCCACGCTTCCCACTGAGCTGCGCCCTGAGGGTTGGTACAGGACGGTCCCAGATAAGGAATAGCAGGAGTGCCGATAGAGCCCACAGAAAATAACAGTTTGTGAATAAGGACTCAGCACTTATCTGCAAATGAAGAGACGAAGTCAGGAACAAGCCGGGTCATACACTGGAGACAATCAGGAAGCTGGAGCCGGTTTGGGAATAAATGAGTAGAGTAGTCAGGAGAAGCCGAGGTCGAAATCAGAAGTATCAGTCACAAGATCCAGGGGTAATCAGAAGAGTAGTCAGGAACAAGCCGTAGTCGTAATCAGAAGAATCATCAAAGTCAAAAACGCTTAGTGTCAGTAGAGACGATCACCTCGCATTGAGCCTAGGCCTGAGCATCCTTTTAACCTCAGGATGCATGTTTGCGTCGGAACGCCAGGACATGCGGCAGTATCCGTGCGCACGCCAGAACGCGCCCAGGCGTTAAAACGCGCGCATCAGCACACGTGCCCGCGCCAACAACATGCGCTGGCGTAGAGACACCGGCCGATTCATGAGGTGACGTCAACTCAACGCGGAGCTGTTCTGATGAGCCCTGACAATAGGCATATAGGGAACTCGTTAGTCATGAATTTGGCCAATGTATTATCTATCAAGTTACTATTGAGAGCCAGTTTGATTAGTGCATCAACCTTTATTTTAAAGGCCCTTACAGGATCCCCTGACTAACGAGTAAACAATAAAATAAGTTTTAACAGTATTCATATCCCAGTGTGCACCTCTATTCTTTGGATCAGACAACACCAACATACAATAGGTCTCATAGTGCCTGTGGCTCAACTAGAACAATGGTGGGATGCTTGCTTGGGTGACTATGGCCAGAGTTGATTGGGCTGAGTAGCCGACTTGTAGCGAGATAGGCTTTTGATGGGCAGGGGTCCTGCAGGAGTAGTAACAATTGGCTGTCTAGTTACACTTGCTCAGTCTGTCAGGTAGTTCAGAAAGGCAGATGGTATTTGATTATTGGCAAGCATTCGCTCTGGGAAAAGGGGTAATTTCACTTCATGCTTAAGTTTGTATATAATTCATAGCACCTGCAAAAAACAAAAATAATAATAATAATACTACCTTACACTTAGCACAAAGTCGCTTGCAGTTTCACGCCACTCAACTAGCATAACAATTGGGGGTTAGAGGCAATTTCACTGTATCTGGGCAAGTATATAGAATTTACAGCCCCCAATATTATATCATAAGGGCCTAACAGAGCTTCCCTTTGTGAACGAGGGAGAGAGGTAGGTTTATTATACTTAAGCTGATCACTTAACTCCACGGCACAATGCTAGCCTTTATTTTCATAGAGCCTAGTTTTGACTGTTGGCTGTCGAAGCGCAGGTCTCCACAGAGTGGAACGGATGTCAGAGCGTGGAAGGGCTATATATATATACATATATATATATATATATATATATATATATATACATATATACATATATATATATATATATATATATATATATATATATATATATATATATATAAGCAATGCAGAAGAACAGCACTCAAAGGACTTGCTGAATCAATCTTCCAAAGGTTTATTTTGCTCAAAGTTTTGGTCCCCCACAGGGACCTTTGTCAGGAATCAAAGGGGCAAATTCACTAAGCGCCGAACGCTAGCGTCAATTCACTAGCGTTGGGCATTTTCGTTACTTCGCAAATTGACTAACGAACGCTGGCGTAGATTTGCTAGTGTTACTTCGCACCCTTATGCCTGGCGAATTTTCGCTACGGACGTAACTACGCAAATTCACTAACGCGCGCAGTGTACTGAACGCTACCTTTTACGCTAGACTTCCTTCGCCACCTCAGACCAGGCGAAGCGCAATAGAGTAGATAGGGATTGCTTTCAAAAAAGTTCAAATTTTTTCTAAGTCCCAAAAAACGCTGGCGTGTTTTCTATATTATGGGTGATAGGCTGAAAAAGATCGAGAATTTTTTTGGGGCTCCCCTCCTTCCCCCCTACATTTCCTGACTCATGGCAACTTAACTATACAGTGGGCAGATGTGTAGGGCAAAAAAAAAATGTATTTGATGTTTTGAAGGTTTCCCAGGCATTTGTAGTGATTCTACGTATTCCTCCATTGAAATTTGAATTTGGCGCCGTATGCAAATTAACCTTCGCTAGCGTAACTTCGCTTCACTTAGCGAATCAACGGTAGCGCAACTTCGTAACCTTACGCTACCCCTGTGCGCAACTTGAGATTTTAGTGAATTTGCGGAGCGCTGGCGAAACTACGCCTGGTGAAGTGCAGCGAAGCGCGGCGAAGTTGCGCCTGGCGCAACTACGAATCTTAGTGAATTTGCCCCAAAGAGTGCAACCACAGTAGTGTGACAGAATTTAGTTTCCACCCCCACAACTATTTTCTTGCACCAAAAGTGGTTGCCTAGCGATCACAGGAAGTTTACATTGCAGGCACGTCACCTGTTGCAACTGTTCATGCAGACATGCATGTGTATAATGCAGCAGACATAATCCATGTATGTGTTAAAAGTCTTACAGTAGTTAGAAAAGAGGAATAACAGAAATTATATACTTATATCAGAAAGAGAAAAATGGCACACCAAAAAGTCACATCAAGTAAAATGCAGAAGTAAGACTACCCTTAAATGCCATACCATTATAGCAAGCAATCTTAAGCGCCCAAGTATTGATTTCCGAAAGATTTTGTAGGACTTACATCTGGCAGCGGTGAGTGTGTGCATTTCTACATACCAAGTCTCCATACCTCACCCGTACACATGCCATTGCTAGGCAATATGCACTTAGTTACCGAAAGCATACAGCCATTTTTTCATAGAGTAATGCAGGACTTATATCAGGCAGTGGTGGATGTGTGCATCCCTGCACACCAAGTCCCCATACGTCACCAAAATTCGAGTCGTTACTAAGCAAAAGAAACTGTGATTTTTTTAATCTCAGCAATATTTCACCCCTGGTGAACACTCTTTACTGAACAAAGATCTCTCATTTGTTCCAAATAGGCCCTCTGATCAATTGGACCTTTTGGTGGATATACACAGATTACAGCATAAATTTAAACTTAGAGAGCACTTCAGGGATAAACCAATGAAGTGCTACTCTAAATTTGAACCACAAAGTAACTTTGACCCATCCAACACGCCAGCTACAGTTCGGACATTTGGCAAAATTGTGTCTAAGGAAATAACCCATACCTTGCATTCTAATTAATCTTACCCCAACCTTACAAAGCCAGAACGGGAAGTTATTTCGGGCCCTTATAGGGGATCCTGACCTGGTCATCCTCCCCGGGAGACAAAGGGGGTGGCATTGTGCTTATGGACTATTCCTATTATAAAGAGGAGATACAGTCCCAATTATCTGATGGGTCTACATACAATAAATTACTTGGTGACCCTACTTGCAAATTTAAATGTACACTTGATGCTAAACTTTCCACTGCCCTCCATGCAGGCTGGATTGACAAGGACACTTTTCAGTATTTAACTTCAGACTATCCACGCATACCCATTATATACACTCTCCCTAAGATCCATACATCCCTCACAGCCCCTTTGGGTAGGCCTATTATTTCAGCAGTGGGTTACTTCTTCCAACCAGTAGCAACCTTTATTGATTCTTTTCTGCAGCCTTTGGTCAAAGTAATGCCGACATTTACCCAAGACTCTATACATGTTATTAGGGCCCTAAAACAACTGGGGGATTTACAAGGGGGCTGTCTCCTAGTCACAATGGATGTCAAAAGTCTATATACCATCACCCCCCATCAAGCAGGGATTTCTTCATTCTGTTCAGACAGAATTCCTTATTGATGAAAATCAAAAAAGAGGAAAGCACACTCTATAATTAAATAAAAACGAATTTTATTGCATGCTAGTTACCCCACATGGCAACAGCATGTCACCCTACGCGTTTCGACCTATAGAGGTCTTCATCAGGGGCACAAAAATCAAAAAAAATGCAGAATTCCTTATTGATCTTCTGGAACTGACACGGACTTGTAATTATTTTAGATTTCTGCAACTCTCTTGCGACTGCTATGGGAAGTGCACCAGCACCCTCCTATGCAAACTTGTTCATGTCACAGTTTGAACAAACACACATCATACCTAGGGTACCTACACTACATTGATGATCTGCTTTTAATCTGGAAGGGTAAGTGAGACACTTATCTTTTCACCAAATGCTCAACAGGATGGATACTCCAGTTAAACTGACTCTCACATATGATGCCCAGACTTTTGATTTTTAAGACCTTCAGATATATAGATCAGGTGACAGATTAGGGACACGTCTATTTAGATAACCCACTGACCGCAATACCATTCTCCATGCTGCCAGCAATCATCCACCTTCTACCCTGAGAGGTATTCCCTATTCACAGTTTTTGAGAACTGTAAGGAACAACAGTGACCCTAACACTGCACAAAAACAATTTAAAGTGGACCTGTGACCCAGACACAAAAATCTGTATAATAAAAGTCCTTTTCAAATTAAACATGGAATCCAATTTCTATTTTTTATTTAAGCATTCATAGCTGCTGTAAGCTCATTTAAAAATCTCAGATGTCAATCAAATATTGTACAAACGAAGAAATACGATGTGATTAATGGCGGAGCTCTGCCCTTGCACGCCAGCTCCTGCTGAACTGCTGCTCTCGCGATGAATCGGCTCCTTCCAGCCGGCTTCTACTCACACACTCTCATCGCTGTATAGCGCTGTTCAAAGCATTATCGGAGTCTGGCTTGTTAGTATCAAATAAATGGCTTTATTGAGCGCTTTAACATAGCTGAGGAGGGGGATTCACATCTATCTAGATTCTAGATGTGAATCCCCCTCCTCAGCTATGTTAAAGCGCTCAATAAAGCCATTTATTTGATACTAACAAGCCAGACTCCGATAATGCTTTGAACAGCGCTATACAGCGATGACAGAGAGTGTGTGAGTCAATCAAATATTGTCTGCCCCTCCTCTATGCCATGGGCATAGAGGCGAGGCAGACAATTACGTTCACTTTCCATTCAGCACTTCCTAGATGTCACTGCTCTCCACACATTCCCCTGTTCTCTTTACCATTTAATTGTGTAGCCAGAGCATGGGAATGGACATCGGGTCCCCCATTCTGGTGCACAAACAAGATTCTGAGATGATGCAAGGCTGTCCTTAAAAACAGTGTCCACAAAATGGCTGCTGCCTGCTTGCTATCATTTTGAATTTCCAGACTGAAGGAAACACAATTCAAAAAATTTATACAGTGTAATTAAAGTTCATTTTGCTTGACTAATGTGATAAAATAGGATTTTGAATATTTTTTTTGGGTGATGGGTCCCCTTTAAGGAGCATGATAGATTTTTCAACATTTTTTACAAGGGTGCACAAGGAAGAGAAACTGCAGGCACAGGTGCCACTTTTAGTCAGGATGATCTTCTTGACTATAAACAGAACTGCTCATCGACACAACCAGTATTCATTTTTACAACCACATTTTCAGATGCCTCCAAGGACCTCAAACACATTGTGTACAATAACTGGCAAATTCTTATCATGGATAAGCGCTTGTCCCTCCATCAGGTACCTAAACCCATATTTGGATTTAAACAAAATAGGAGTCTTAGAGATATTCTGGTTAGAACTGACCTCTCTATGAGACCAATGGTTGGTGGCAATTGATTATCCACTCAATGCAAGCTTGGGTGCTATAGGTGGCCAGATTGTGTAACATGTAGCTGTCTACTGGTTGGTCCAGACTTTCCCCATCCTCATACTGGGAAACAGTATATAATCCTGCACATCTACTTTCGTGGTTTACATGGTGACTTGACCTTGCGAGTTGTACTATGTGGGTAAAACCAATACTACACTGAAGGAAAGAATAGGCAACATTCGCTCTGCAATAAGCAAAGCACCAAAAGAAAGGGAGGCAAAGCAACGTGTTGCAAAGAATTTTTTGAAAATGGGACATTCCTTGCCTACATTCAGATGTATGGCCATAGACTTTCAACCGCCATTATCACAGGGAGGTAACAGAGATGCTGCACTACTTAGATGCAAAACACACTGGATACAAATACTGGACACTGTGACCCCAAGAAACCTCAATGAAACTTTATACCTAAATTGCTTTCTCTAACTATGACCAGTCTAATGTGGATTTCTGCTTACCCTTATTAACATTTGGTAGTAATGTGCCTTCAATCACATTTTGTCCCCTGTCAGTTAAATACATAGTACCTTAATAGGCTGGTTTTGTATGTAACAGCCTGTATACACTTCCTCTATCCCTGATATCTTACTCTCATTTTTGCCACAATAGATATGCATATACCCATACCAGTCTACCCTTTTTGGTTCCAGCATTTCTTTACAATATAAGGAGTAATGTGGCGGGGCGTGACTTGGATGAGCTCCGGATAGTTCGCAGTGGTGAGAGCTCCGCTACAGATACCCTGTTTTTTACCCTGAAGTGAGCTATTTTGAGTGAAATTTACCTCGCATACAGATGAAGGCTGGTCAAGCTTCAGGCACTGATACCATGAGGCGCAATAGAGGCAATCCTCCTAAATCAAAATTGGCGGATCCAGAGGGTGAAGATTCCCAAGATGGCAACGCATTGAAATCTTATCTTACTCGGTGGAGGTGCAGCATCCCAAATCGCAACAAACTTCGGCAAACCGAGTAAGTTTGCGAGATCTTCCCCTACAGCTCCCTCAATGCAGTCATCCCCAATCCGTAATTCTGCCGCTACAAAGAAGGTGCCGGTGGTGGCTCCGACCCCTGAGGCCCAAATAATTGAACCGAACCTGTCTGAGGTAATGCTCCTTATCTCACAAAATCACACTACTGTGGTGCAGAAATTGGAAGAACTGGGCACTAGTTTTGCGATTCTCAAGCAAGATATGCACAAGTTGAGAGAGCGCACGATTGAAACGTAGCGCCGTATCTCTGATATGGAGGACACAGTCCAGCCTATGCCACGCAAACTAGAGCAAGTGACCCACCATCTTACTGCCTTGGAGACACGGGCGGATGATATCGAAAAACGGTTAAGGCGCAATAATATCAGGGTTGTTGGCATGCCGGAAAAATTGGAAGGTAACAATATGGAGCACTTTTTAGAAAATTCGGGTGTGAAAATTTCACTGCTACATTTGTGATTGAACGGGCCCATAGGGTCCCTGGGCGTGCCCCTCCACCAGGTGCCCCACCAAGACCGATTGTGGCAAGGTTATTAAATTACAGGGACAGGGACATTGCATTGACTGCTGACAGGAAGGCGGGAAATATTATGATGGAGAATCACAGAATATCTATTTATCCGGATTTTTCGTTGGAAGTACGTAAGCAACGTCAAAAGTATGCCTCAGTGAAAGAAGCTTTGAGGAAACGCCAAATTACGTACGCTATGCTATTTCCAGCAAAACTGCGAGTGGTTACAGGTGACAAGGTGTACTTCTGATCAACCATCGGAGGCATCTCCTGGACGACCACAACAGAAGGATACCTGATGAGGTTTATTTTTCCTTTTTCAAATTGCCTACAATTTAGCTCACTCAATAGGCTATGTAAGCGATGAGCACCACTATGTTTCTAGGTTATTTGGGCAGTACTGCCGGTCTGGACTCAGACTGAAGATTCAGGAGGGGTGTTTTTTTTTTTTTTGATACTCTCTCCTCCTCTTCCCACGTCTCAGTAGGAAATTTTTTTGAGTTTTTTTTTCTATGGGTTCATACTTGTCCGCAATTGGGGTGGTCAGGTGGGGGGGAAGTGGGGAATTTCTTTTGTTATGGCCAATCATTTTCCATACCAGAAAGATCTCTAGGATGGAATACAAGTGGTTTTTTGTCAACTTTTATGAAGAGTGACACAGGCTCTGGGTTACAGGTAACTTGGAGTAACACTCTGGGAAAGATGATTTACTTGAATAATGGCTAATCTAACTTTCCTATCCTGGAATGTCCGGGGATTGAGAGACTCTGTTAAGAGGCGTCTAGTGTTTAACTTTATCAGGCAGCATAAACCACAGGTTATACTGTTGCAAGAAACTCATGCTGATACACGGGTACAACAGGCACTTCGGAGACCTTGGTTAGCTGACTCGTATCATTCCATGCACTCTACGTATTCGAGGGGGGTGTCCATAAAGTTTGCTAAGTCATGTAATTACTCTGTGAGTAAAGTAATATGTGATAAGGAGGGTTGATACATAATTATTCTGTGTATGCTGCATCACAAAATGTTTATAACCCTCCCCCTTTTCCGAAACATTACTATTCCACGTTATGGAAAAAATTGCTACACTGCCTTTAGCACCATTGCTATTGATGGGAGACTTTAACTCTGTTATGCATGCAGACGTGGATAGGTTAAAAGGGGGTTTACGCTCTACCTCTGCACTGGCCACCTGGGCTAACACTTTTGCATTGACAGATTTATGGAGAGCCAAACACCCTGACAAGAAACAATTTACATGTTTCTCAGCATCACATAGTACTATGTCTAGGATTGATTTAGCTTTGGGCAACCCTGAATTTACCAGTTATTTAGAGAGAATTGAAATTTTGCCAGGTGGAATATCAGATCATACTCCAATTTTACTGCAGGTTATTAGTTTAACCTCTCCGATTAATAAGCTCTGGAAACTTAGCAGGTTCTGGACTGAACAGCCCAAAATAACCGAAGAGGTGAATGAGGATCTTAAGGAACATATTAGTATTAATGAGGGCTCAGTATCCCTGCGAATTGAATGGGACACCCTTAAAGCATATTCTAGAGGGAAATATATCTTGTGTATAAAGCAATATAATAAGACTGCCCTTAATATAACCCATAAACAGTTATCCCTAGCAGATACTCTCTTTGTTCAAAACCCTACCCCGGAGACCAAACAAGACTTCCAACTTATGTTGCAAAAACATGCGCTCAGGTGGTCAATAAACAATTGTTATATCATCGTGCAAATGTTTTCGCTTCCGGGGAAAAGAATGGGAAATTATTGGCATTGTTAACTAAACTAGATACAGCCAGTATTACTATCGCTGCCATCCTGGATAGTCAAAATGATGTAGTTACTGCCCCGGATAAAATTAATGAGGTGTTTGTGTCATATTATAGGCACCTTTATTCCTCCAAACTCCAACACAGCCAGAGTGACATTTTCAATTACTTACAAAATATTCCGTTACCCCAGTTAGGGATCCAGGAAAGGGAGTTTCTGAACCAACCAATTACTGATCAGGAAATTTTGGAGGCTAGATTTGCTTTCCCCCCTGGGAAGTCGCCAGGGTTGGATGGTTTACCGTCAGAATGGTATGGGATACATGGGACGCTGGTAATGCCAAAATTGAAAAAGTTGTTTAACGATGTTTTGGAGGGGGTAGCACTGCCGAGTTCCATGAGTGAAACATTGATCACATTACTTCTCAAACCTGGAAAAGACCCTTTGCACTGTTCGTCGTACAGGCCCATTTCGTTGATTAATGTTGATGCCAAAATTTTGGTGAAAATACTTTCCAAACGCCTTAATCAAGTTATATACTCTGTAATCTCAACTGATCAAACAGGTTTTATACCTGGCCGGTCCACAGATATCAACTTAAGACGCCTGTATACTAACATAGCAGTGAATCACGATAATAGTGGCCATAGAGTAATAGTAGCGCTTGATAACGAAAAGGCGTTTGATTCTGTCGAATGGATCTATCTATGGGAAATATTACAGGTTATGGGCATGGGAAATAATTTTTTGAAGTGGGTTAAGGCGCTGTACCACCAACCTAAAGCCAAGGTGAGAACCAATCAAAATATCTCTGAATTATTTGATGTTGCTAGGGGAACTCGGCAGGGCTGCCCGCTCTCGCCCTTGCTATTTGCTATAGCAATGGAGCCGTTGGCTATGTTGGTAAAAGAAGATGTGGAAGTATCAGGTTTAAGAGTTGGATCCTATGTTGAAAAAATTGCAATGTAAGCAGATGATACCTTGTTATTTTTGGAAAGTCCGTATTTACCGCTTACGAAAGCACTGGATTTAATTAATACTCACACTGCCTTCTCTGGCCTTAAGATTAACTGGTCAAAGTCTACAATTTTTCCGATAGACCAATTTCTCCCGGACCTCACCCTTATGCAAACAGATATGGAATGGGTGGATACGTTTAAGTATTTAGGAATTTGGATAAATAAAGATTTACACAAATTTCTTGATTTGAATCTGAGTCCACTCTTGCAATTGTTGGAAGTAAAAACAAAAGCGTGGTCACAGATTCCATTAACAGTCCTAGGTAAAATTAATTTATTCAAAATGGCACTTCTACCCAAATTTACTTATGGTTTTTCGGCAAACCCCGGTTTCTATCCCAAACTCATTGTTTAAAAAGCTGGATTCCCTTCTTACTACTGTTTATTGGGCAAATAATCACCCTAGAGTTTCTCTATCTACCCTTCAATTGCCCTCTGAAGCTGGCGGCTTAGCTGCTCCTAATATGCGCTCATAGTATTTATCTTCTAGACTAGTGACTGCATGGTGGTGGGTGTCCCCCTCAGGGTCAAACGCTGCTACCATTTTGGAATCTCACATTCTAGGGTCCTCAGAAGCTTTAAATACAGGGGAACTGGCGTAAATAGAGGTGTTACACCATTAATGAAAGCTACTGTTGCTGACTGGAAACTAGATCAAAAATGTTTTTCGTAAAGACAAAACGTATTGCTCAAAATTCTCTCCATTATGGTTCAATCCGAATTTACCTCATTTGCTAACGATCCCTGATCCTCAACTTTGGGCGAAATATCAAATACATCAAGTACATTGATGATATAATTGACCAAGGGAAATTAGTATCTTTTAACGATCTTAAATCCAAATTTAGTCTTCCGAATCGAATGTTTTTCAGGTATTTACAGCTACGTCATGCTATCCAGGCCCAGCTACCTTTTCCAAACATAGAAACTAGTCCCATCAGGTTAGAGGATTATGTCCATACCCAAGGATTGCGTAAACCTATGTCCCAATTTTATAAATTGATCAGTCTTCCTATGCCACAAATACTCCCCAAGTTATACTTGAAATGGAATGCAGATGTACCTACGTTGACCACAGATTTGTGGGAAGTTTTGGAGTCAGCATTTGGGTCTCTTATAAGTGTTAGGGATAGAATGATACAATTTAGATATTTACATAGGACCTACCTCACACCACACAGGTTATCCTTGATCTCCAACACCATTCCTGATGAATGCCCTAAATGTCATCAAACCCCAGCCTCTTTTATGCATATG
>JBCGBM010000656.1:105298-271284 GCA_038501925.1 Xenopus petersii | reverse complement strand
ACAGTGACATCACCGGGACTTCATCTTGACATTTATGTAACATCATCGGGACATCGTGACATCACAGTGACATCGCCGTGACGTCACAGTGACATCATAGTGACATCGCAGTGACATCATCGTGACATCATAGTGACATCATCGTGACATCACTGTGACATCACCATGACATTATCGTGACATCACAGTGACATCATAGTGACATCATAGTGACATCATAGTGACATCATAGTGACATCATAGTGACATAATCAGGACTTCATCTTGACATTTTCGTAACATCATCGGGACATCGTGACATCACAGTGACATCACCGTGACATCACAGTGACATCACAGTGACATCATAGTGACATCACAGTGACATCAGAGTGACATCATCGTGACATTATCGTGACATCATAGTGACGTCATAGTGACGTCATAGTGACGTCATAGTGACATCATCATGACATCATAGTGACACAATCATGACACCATCCTGCAATCATCAGGACATCATAAGGATATCATCATCATGACATTATTGTAACGTCATCGTGACATCATCGTGACATCACTGTGACATCATCGGGACTTCATCTTGACAATTTCATAACATCATCGTGACATTGTGACATCACTGTGACATCATCAGGACTTCATCTTGACATTTTCGTAACATCATCGGGACATCGTGACATCACAGTGACATCACAGTGACATCACAGTGACATCACAGTGACATCATAGTGGCATCATCGTGACATCACTGTGACATCATCGTGACATCATAGTGGCATCATCGTGACATCACTGTGACATCATCGTGACATCACAGTGACATCATCGTGACATCATAGTGACACAATCATGACATTATCCTGCAATCATCGGACATCATAAGGATATCATCATCATGACATTATCGTAACGTCATTGTGACATCATCGTGACATCACTGTGACATCATCAGGACTTCATCTTGACATTTTCGTAACATCATCGGGACATCGTGACATCACAGTGACATCACAGTGACATCACAGTGACATCACAGTGACATCACAGTGACATCACAGTGGATTGCTCCAAGGGAAGCTCTTTGTTTCGGACCAGGAGTGTTTTGGACTTGGGGGAGTTCACATGCTAAGGGCGTGTTCCTGATCTACTGCTTGCTGTATATCTGAAATAAACTCCTGTGTAAACCCCTCTTAAAGGTGTGGTATTTCCCTGTGTGTGCTAGTTGGTCATACGTCACACGTTACGTGACAATCGGGACATCGGGTCATCACAGTGACATCACCGTGACATCACAGTGACATCACAGTGACATCACAGTGACATCGCAGTGACATCACAGTGACATCATAGTGACATCATCGTGACATCACTGTGACATCACCATGACATTATCGTGACTTCACAGTGACATCATAGTGACATCATAGTGACATCATAGTGACATCATAGTGACACAATCATGACACCATCCTGCAATCATCGTAACTTCATCGTGACATCATCGTGACATCACTGTGACATCATCGGGACTTCATCTTGACATTTTCATAACATCATCGGGACATTGTGACATCACAGTGACACACAGTGACATCACCGTGACATCATTGTAACATCATCGTGACATTATCATGACATCATAGTGACATCACAGTGACATCATAGTGACATCACAGTGACATCACAGTGACATCATAGTGGCATCATCGTGACATCACTGTGACATCATCGTGACATCACAGTGACATCATCGTGACATCATAGTGACACAATCATGACATTATCCTGCAATCATCGGGACATCATAAGGATATCGTCATCATGACATTATCGTAACGTCATCGTGACATCATCGTGACATCACTGTGACATCATCAGGACTTCATCTTGACATTTTCGTAACATCATCGGGACATCGTGACATCACAGTGACATCACCGTGACATCACAGTGACATCACAGTGACATCACAGTGACATCACAGTGACATCATAGTGGCATCATCGTGACATCACTGTGACATCATCGTGACATCACAGTGACATCATCGTGACATCATAGTGACACAATCATGACATTATCCTGCAATCATCGGACATCATAAGGATATCATCATCATGACATTATCGTAACGTCATCGTGACATCATCGTGACATCTCTGTGACATCATCAGGACTTCATCTTGACATTTTCGTAACATCATCGGGACATTGTGACATCACAGTGACATCACCGGGACTTCATCTTGACATTTATGTAACATCATCGGGACATTGTGACATCACAGTGACATCGCCGTGACATCACAGTGACATCGCCGTGACATCACAGTGACATCAGAGTGACATCATAGTGACATCAGAGTGACATGACAGTGACATCATCGTGACATCACTGTGACATCACCATGACATTATCGTGACATCACAGTGACATCACAGTGACATCATAGTGACATCACAGTGACACCACAGTGACATCATCGTGACATTATCGTGACATCATCGTGACATCATAGTGACATCATAGTGACATCATCATGACATCATAGTGACATCATAGTGACATCATCATGACATCATAGTGACACAATCATGACACCATCCTGCAATCATCAGGACATCATAAGGATATCATCATCATGACATTATTGTAACGTCATCGTGACATCATCGTGACATCACTGTGACATCATCGGGACTTCATCTTGACATTTTCGTAACATCATCGGGACATCGTGACATCACAGTGACATCACCGTGACATCACAGTGACATCACAGTGACATCACCGTGACATCACAGTGACATCATAGTGGCATCATCGTGACATCACTGTGACATCATCGTGACATCACAGTGACATCATCGTGACATCATAGTGACACAATCATGACATTATCCTGCAATCATCGGGACATCATAAGGATATCATCATCATGACATTATCGTAACGTCATCGTGACATCATCGTGACATCACTGTGACATCATCAGGACTTCATCTTGACATTTTCGTAACATCATCGGGACATCGTGACATCACAGTGACATCACCGTGACATCACAGTGACATCACAGTGACATCACAGTGACATCACAGTGACATCACAGTGACATCATAGTGGCATCATCGTGACATCACTGTGACATCATCGTGACATCACAGTGACATCATCGTGACATCATAGTGACACAATCATGACATTATCCTGCAATCATCGGACATCATAAGGATATCATCATCATGACATTATCGTAACGTCATCGTGACATCATCGTGACATCACTGTGACATCATCAGGACTTCATCTTGACATTTTCGTAACATCATCGGGACATCGTGACATCACAGTGACATCACAAAGACATCACAGTGACATCACAGTGACATCACAGTGACATCACAGTGACATCATCGTGACATTATCGTGACATCATCGTGAAATCATAGTGACGTCATAGTGACATCATAGTGACATCATCATGACATCATTGTGACACAATCATGACACCATCCTGCAATCATCAGGACATCATAAGGATATCATCATCATGACATTATCGTAACGTCATCGTGACATCAACGTGACATCACAGTGACATCACCGGGACTTCATCTTGACATTTATGTAACATCATCGGGACATTGTGACATCACAGTGACATCACAGTGACATCATAGTGACATCGCAGTGACATCATAGTGACATCAGAGTGACATGACAGTGACATCATCGTGACATCACTGTGACATCACCATGACATTATCGTGACATCACAGTGACATCACCGTGACATCACAGTGACATCACAGTGACATCATAGTGACATCACAGTGACACCACAGTGACATCATCGTGACATTATCGTGACATCATTGTGACATCATAGTGACGTCATAGTAACATCATAGTGACATCATCATGACATCATAGTGACATCATAGTGACATCATCATGACATCATAGTGACACAATCATGACACCATCCTGCAATCATCAGGACATCATAAGGATATCAGCATCATGACATTATCGTAACGTCATCGTGACATCATCGTGACATCACTGTGACATCATCGGGACTTCATCTTGACATTTTCGTAACATCATCGGGACATCGTGACATCACAGTGACATCACCGTGACATCACAGTGACATCACAGTGACATCAAAGTGACATCACCGTGACATCACAGTGACATCACAGTGACATCATAGTGACATCACAGTGACATCACAGTGACATCATAGTGGCATCATCGTGACATCACTGTGACATCATCGTGACATCACAGTGACATCATCGTGACATCATAGTGACACAATCATGACATTATCCTGCAATCATCGGGACATCATAAGGATAGCATCATCATGACATTATCGTAACGTCATCGTGACATCATCGTGACATCACTGTGACATCATCAGGACTTCATCTTGACATTTTCGTAACATCATCGGGACATCGTGACATCACAGTGACATCACAGTGACATCATCGTGACATTTTCGTGACATCATCGTGAAATCATAGTGACGTCATAGTGACATCATAGTGACATCATAGTGACATCATCATGACATCATTGTGACACAATCATGACACCATCCTGCAATCATCAGGACATCATAAGGATATCATCATCTTGACATTATCGTAACGTCATCGTGACATCATCGTGACATCACTGTGACATCATCGGGACTTCATCTTGACATTTTCATAACATCATCGTGACATCGTGACATCACAGTGACATCACAGTGACATCACCGTGACATCACAGTGGCATCACAGTGACATCATAGTGACATCAAAGTGACATCACAGTAACATCATAGTGGCATCATCGTGACATCATCGTGACATCACAGTGACATCATCGTGACATCACTGTGACATCACCGTGACATTATCGTGACATCTTCGTGACATCATCGTGACATCATCGTGACATCATAGTGACACAATCATGACACCATCCTGCAATCATCGGGACATCATCAGGATATCATCATCATGACATTATCGTAACGTCATCGTGACATCATCGTGACATCACCGTGACATCATAGCGGCACAATCATGACGCCATCATCGGGACATCACCGAAACTTCATCATGACATTATCGTAACGTCATCGTGACACAATAGGGACATCCACGTGACATCACCTTGACATCACCGTGGCATCATTGGGACATCCAAGTGACATCACCATGACATCATCGTGACATCATTGTGACATCATCGTGACATCTTCGTGACATCATAGCGGCACAATCATGACACCATCGTGCCATCATTGGGACATCATTGAAACGTCATCATGACATTATCGCAACGTCATCGTGACACAATAGGGATATCCTTGTGACATCACCGTGACATTATCATGACATCACCGTGACATCACAGTGACATCATCGTGACATCACAGTGACATCACTGTGATATCATAGTGGCACTCTCATGATCACGACATTATCGTAACGTCATCGTAACGTCATCATGACATCACAGTGACATCATCGTGACATTACAGTGACATCATAGTGACATCACAGTAACATCACAGTGACATCATAGTGACATCATCGTGACATCATAGTGACATCATAATGACATCATCATGACATCATAGTGACACCATCCTGCAATCATCGGGACATCATAAGGATATCATCATCATGACATTATCGTAACGCCATCGTGACATCATCGGGACTTCATCGGGACTTCATCTTGACATTTTTGTAACATCATCGGGACATCGTGACATCACCGTGACATCACCGTGACATCACCGTGACATCACAGTGACATCACAGTGCATCACAGTGACATCATAGTGACATCACAGTGACATCATCGTGACATCACTGTGACATCACCGTGACATTATCGTGACATCACAGTGACATCATCGTGACATCATAGTGACATCATCATGACATCATATTGACACAATCATGACACCATCCTGCAATCATCGGGACATCATAAGGATATCATTATCATGACATTATCGCAACGTCATCGTGAAGTCATCATGACATCACAGTGACATCATCGTAACACAATCATGACACCATCCTGCAATCATCGGGACATCATAAGGATATCATCATCATGACATTATCGTAACGTCATTGTGAAGTCATCATGACATCACCTTGACATCATCATGACATCATCATGAAATCACAGTGACAACATCGTGACATCATAGTGACACAACCATGACACCATTCTGCAATCATTGGGACATCATAAGGATATCATCATCATGACATTATCGTAACGTCATCGTAACATCACCGTGACAGCATCTGGACTTCATCTTGACATTATCGTAACATCATCGGGACATCGTGACATCATCGTGACATCACTGTGACATCACCGTGACATCATCGTGACATCATAGTGACATCATAGTGACATCATAGTGACACAATCATGACACCATCCTGCAATCATCGGGAAATCATAAGGATAACATCATCATGACATTATCGTAACGCCATCGTGACATCACCGTGACATCACTGTGACATCATCGGGACTTCATCTTGACATTTTCGTAACATCATCGGGACATCGTGACATCACAGTGACATAACCGTGACATCACAGTGACATCATCGTGACAGCGTAGCGACACAATCATGACACCATCTTGCAATCATCGGGACATCACCGAAACTTATGATGATAAGGATATCATCATCATGACATTATCGTAACGTCATCGTGACACAATAGGGATATCCTTGTGACATCCTCGTGACATCATCGTGACATCATAGTGACACAATCATGACACCATCCTGCAATCATCGGGCCATCATAAGGATATCATCATCATGACATTATCGTAACGTCATCGTAACGTCATCAAAACGTCATCGTGACATCACAGTGACATCATCGTGACATCACTGTGACATCACCGAGACATTATTGTGACATCACAGTGACATCATCGTGACATCATAGTGACATCATCATGACATCATAGTGACACAATCATGACACCATCGTGCCATCATCGGGACATCACAGAAACTTCATCATGACATTTTCGTAACATCATCGTGACACAATCGGGACATCCACGTGACATCACCTTGACATCACCGTGGCATCATTGGGACATCCTCATGACATCATCGTGATATCATCGTGACATCACAGTGACATCACTGTGACATCATCGTGACATAATCGTGACATCATAGTGACACAATCATAACACCATTGTGCCATCAACGGGACATCACAGAAACTTCATCATGACATTTTCGTAACATCATCGTGACACAATAGGGACATCCTCGTGACATCACAGTGACATCACAGTGACATCACAGTGACATCATCGTGACATCACTGTGACATCATCATGACATCACCGTGACATCATAGTGACATCATCGTGACATCACAGTGACACCACCGTGACATCATAGTGGCACTATCATGATCATGAAATTATCGTAACGTTATGTAACGTCATCATGACATCACAGTGACATCATCGTGACATTACTGTGACATCCTCATGACATCACCGTGACATCACAATGACATCATCGTGACATCACTGTGACATTATCGTGACATCACTGTGACATCACTGTGACATCACAGTGACATCATCGTGACATACCGTGACATCACAGTGACATCATCGTGACATCATTGTGACATCATTGTGACATCATAGTAACATCATTATAACATCATAGTGACACAATCATGACACCATCCTGCACTCATCGGGACATCATAAGGATATCATCATCATGACATTATCGTAATGTCATCGTGACATCACTCTGACATCATCGGGACTTCATCTTGACATTTTCGTAACATCATCGGGAATATCGTGACATCACAGTGACATCACCGTGACATCATCGTGACATCATCGTGACATCATAGTGATACAATCATGACACCATTTTGCCATCATAGGGACATCACCGAAACTTCATCATGACATTATGGTAACGTCATCGTGAAGTCATCATGACATCACCGTGACATCATCGTGACATCATCATGACATCACAGTGACAACATCGTGACATCATAGTGACACAACCATGACACCATCCTGCAATCATTGGGACATCATAAGGATATCATCATCATGACATTATCGTAACGTCATCGTGACATCACCGTGACATCATCTGGACTTCATCTTGACATTATCGTAACATCATCGGGACATCGTGACATCACAGTGACATCATTGTGATATCATCGTGACATCACCGTGACATCATCGGGACATCATCGGGACATCAAAGAAACTTCATCATGACATTTTCGTAACATCATCGTGACACAATCGGGACATCCACGTGACATCACCTTGACATCACCGTGGCATCATTGGGACATCCTCGTGACATCACCATGACATCATCGTGATATCATCGTGACATCACAGTGACATCACTGTGACATCATCGTCAAATCATCGTGACATCATAGCGGCACATTCATGACACCATCGTGCCATCATTGGGACATCACCGAAATTTCATCATGACATTATCGCAACGTAATCGTGACACAATAGGGACATACTCGTGACATCACAGTGACATCACAGTGACATCACAGTGACATCATCGTGACATCACTGTGACATCATCATGACATCACCGTGACATCGTAGTGACATCATCGTGACATCACTGTGACATCACCATTACATTATCATGACATCACAGTGACATCATCGTGACATCACAGTGACATCACCGTGACATCATAGTGGCACTATCATGATCATGACATCATCGTAACGTTATTGTAATGTCATCATGACATCACAGTGACATCATCGTGACATTACTGTGACATCATCATGGCATCACCGTGACATCACAATGACATCATCGTGACATCACTGTGGCATCACTGTGACATTATCGTGACATTACTGTGACATCACAGTGACATCATCGTGACATCATCGTGACATCACAGTGACATCATCGTGACATCATTGTGACATCATAGTAACATCATCATGACATCATAGTGACACAATCATGACACCATCCTGCACTCATCGGGACATCATAAGGATATCATCATCATGACATTATCGTAATGTCATCGTGACATCACTGTGACATCATCGGGACTTCATCTTGACATTTTCGTAACATCATCGGGAATATCGTGACATCACAGTGACATCACCGTGACATCATTGTGACATCATCGTGACATCATAGCGATACAATCATGACACCATCTTGCCATCATCGGGACATCACCGAAACTTCATCATGACATTATCATAATGTCATCGTGACATCATTGTGACATCACTGTGACATCATCGGGACTTCATCTTGACATTTTCGTAACATCATCGGGACATTGTGACATCACTGTGACATCACAGTGACATCACGGTGACATCACAGTGACATCACAGTGACATCATAGTGACATCATCGTGACATCACTGTGACATCATCATGACATCACCGTGACATCATCGTGACATCATAGTGACACAATCATAACACCATCGTGCCATCATCGGGACATCACAGAAACTTCATCATGACATTTTCGTACCATCATCGTGACACAATCGGGACATCCACGTGACATCACCTTGACATCACCGTGGCATCATTGGGACATCCTCGTGACATCACAATGACATCATCGGACATCGTGACATCACTGTGACATCACAGTGATATCACAGTGACATCACAGTGACATCATAGTGACATCATCGTGACATCACTGTGACATCATCATGACATCACCGTGACATCATCGTGACATCATAGTGACACAATCATAACACCATCGTGCCATCATCGGGACATCACAGAAACTTCATCATGACATTTTCGTACCATCATCGTGACACAATCGGGACATCATCGTGACATCATCGTGACGTCATAGCGGCACAATCATGACACCATCGTGCCATCATTGGGACATCAGCGAAATTTCATCATGACATTATCGCAACGTCATTGTGACACAATAGGGATATCCTCGTGACATCACAGTGACATCATCATGACATCACTGTGACATCATCATGACATCACCGTGACATCATTGTGACATCATCGTGACATCACTGTGACATCACTGTGACATCACCGTGACATTATCATGACATCACCGTGACATCACAGTGACATCACAGTGACATCATCGTGACATCATTGTGACATCACAGTGACATCACGGTGACATCATAGTGGCACTATCATGATCATGGCATTATCGTAACGTCATCGTAACGTCATCATGACATCACAGTGACATCACAGTGACATCATCGTGACATTTCTGTGACATCATCATGACATCACCGTGACATCACAATGACATCATCGTGACATCACTGTGACATCACCGTGACATTATCGTGACATCACTGTGACATCACAGTGACATCATCGTGACACCATTGTGACATCACCGTGACATCATCATGACATCATAGTGACATCACAGTGACATCATAGTGACATCATCGTGACATCACTGTGACATCATCGTGACATCACTGTGACATCACAGTGACATTATCGTGACATCACAGTGACATCATTGTGACATCATCGTGACATCATAGTGATATCATCATGACATCATAGTGACACAATCATGACACCATCCTGCAATCATCGGGACATCATAACGATATCAACATCATGACATTATCGTAACATCATCGTGACATCTTCGTGACATCACAGTGACATCATCGGGACTTCATCTTGACATTTATGTAACATCATCGGGACATCGTGACATCACAGTGAGATCACCGTGACATCATCGTGACATCACAGTGACATCATAGTGACATCGCAGTGACATCACAGTGACATCGTAGTGACATCATCGTGACATCACTGTGACATCACCATGACATTATTGTGACATCACAGTGACATCATAGTGACATCATAGTGACATCATAATGACACAATCAAGACACCATCCTGCAATCATCGGGACATCATAAGGATATCATCATCATGACATTATCGTAACGTCATTGTGACATCATCGTGACATCATCAGGACTTCATCTTGACATTTTCGTAACATCTTCGGGACATCGTGACATCACAGTGACATCATCGTGACATCATCGTGACATCATAGCGACACAATCATGACACCATCTTGCCATCATCGGGACATCACCGTAACTTCATCATGACATTATCGTAACGTCATCGTGACACAATAGGGATATCCTTGTGACATCCTCGTGACATCACCGTGACATCATCATGCCATCATCGTGACATCATCGTGACATCATCGTGACATCATAGTGACACAATCATGACACCATCCTGCAATCATCGGGACATCATAAGGATATCATCATCATGACATTATCGTAACGTCATCGTGGTCATCATGACATCACCGTGACATCATCGTGACATCATCATGACATCACAGTGACAACATCGTGACATCATAGTGACACAACCATGGCACCATCCTGCAATCATTGGGACATCATAAGGATATCATCATCATGACATTACTGTAACGTCATCGTGACATCACCGTGACATCATCTGGACTTCATCTTGACATTATCGTAACATCATCGGGACATCGTGACATCACAGTGACATCATCGGGACATCACAGTGACATCACCGTGACATCACAGTGACATCACAGTGACATCACAGTGACATCACAGTGACATCACAGTGACATCATAGTGACATCACAGTGACATTATCGTGACATCACTGTGACATCACCGTGACATTATTGTGACATCACAGTGACATCATTGTGACATCATAGTGACATCATCATGACATCATAGGGGCACAATCATGACACCATCCTGCAATCATCGGGACTTCATAAGGATATCATCATCATGACATTATCGTAACGTCATTGTGACATCATCGTGACATCATCGTGACATTTTTGTAACATCATCGGGACATTGTGACATCACCGTGACATCACCGTGACATCACAGTGACATCACAGTGACATCACAGTGACATCACAGTGCATCACAGTGACATCACAGTGACATCATAGTGACATCACAGTGACATAATCGTGACATCACTGTGACATCACCGTGACATTAGCGTGACATCACAGTGACATCATCGTGACATCATAGTGACATCATAGTGACATCATAGTGACATCATCATGACATCATATTGACATAATCATGACACCATCCTGCAATCATCAGGACATCATAAGTATATCATCATCATGACATTATCGTAACGTCATCGTGAAGTCATCATGACATCACAGTGACATCATCGTAACACAATCATGACACCATCCTGCAATCATCGGGACATCATAAGGATATCATCATCATGACATTATAGTAACGTCATCATAACGTCATCGTGACATCACAGTGACATCATCTGGACTTCATCTTGACATTATAGTAACATCATTGTGACATCGTGACATCACAGTGACATCATCGTGACATCATCGTGACATCATCGTGACATCACAGTGACATCATCTGGACTTCATCTTGACATTATAGTAACATCATCGGGACATCGTGACATCACAGTGACATCATCGTGACATCATCGTGACATCAAAGTGACATCATCTGGACTTCATCTTGACATTATAGTAACATCATCGGGACATCGTGACATCATAGTGACATCATAGTGACATCATAGTGACACAATCATGACACCATCCTGCAATCATCGGGACATCATAAGGATATCATCATCATGACATTATCGTAACGTCATCGTGACATCATCATGACATCACTGTGACATCATCAGGATTCATCTTGACATATTCGTAACATCATCGGGACATCGTGACATCACAGTGACATCTCCGTGACATCACTGTGACATCTCCGTGACATCACAGTGACATCACAGTGGCATCATAGTGACATCACTGTGTCATCAACGTGACATCACTGAGACATCACAGTGACATTATTGTGACATCACAGTGACATCATCGTGACATCATAGTGACATCATGGTGACATCATCATGACATCATAGTGACACAATCATGACACCATCCTGCAATCATCGGGACATCATAAGGATATCATCATCATGACATTATCGTAACGCCATCGTGACATCACCGTGACATCATCGGGACTTCATCTTGACATTATCGTAACGTCATCGTGACATCATTGTGACATCACTGTGACATCATCGGGACTTCATCTTGACATTTTCGTAACATAATCGGGACATCGTGACATCACAGTGACATCACAGTGACATCACAGTGACATCATAGTGACATCACAGTGACATCACAGTGACATCATCGTGACATCACTGTGACATCACCGTGACATTATCGTGAAATCACAGTGACATCATCGTGACATCATAGTGACATCATAGTGACACAATCATGACACCATCCTGCAATCATCGGGACATCATAAGGATATCATCATCATGACATTATCGTAACGTCATCGTGACATCATCGTGACATCATCGGGACATCATCGGGACTTCATCTTGACATTTTCGTAACGTCATCGTGACACAATAGGGATATCCTTGTGACATCCTCGTGACATCACCGTGGCATCATCATGCCATCATCGTGACATCATCGTGACATCATAGTGACACAATCATGACACCATCCTGCAATCATCGGGACATCATAAGGATATCATCATCATGACATTATCGTAACGTCAACGTAACGTCATTGTGACATCACAGTGATATCATCTGGACTTCATCTTGACATTATAGTAACATCATCGGGACATCGTGACATCACAGTGACATCATCGTGACATCACCGTGACATCACCGTGACATCATAGTGACACAATCAAAACAGCATTGTGACATCATTGTGACATCATCGTGACATCATCGTGACATCTTCATGACATCATAGTAACATAACAGTGACATCATCGTGATATCCCCGTGACATCATCGTGACATCACAGTGACATCATCGTGACATCACTGTGACATCACAGTGACATTATCGTGACATCACAGTGACACAATCATGACACCATCCTGCAATCATCGGGGTATCAAAAGGATATCATCATCATGACATTATCGTAACGTCATCGTGACATCATTGTGACATCACTGTGACATCATCGGGACTTCATCTTGACATATTCGTAACATCATCGGGACATCGTGACATCACAGTGACATCTCCGTGACATCACAGTGACATCACAGTGACATCATAGTGACATCACAGTGGCATCATAGTGACATCACTGTGACATCAACGTGACATCACTGTGACATCACAGTGACATTATTGTGACATCACAGTGACATCATAGTGACATCATGGTGACACAATCATGACACCATCCTGCAATCATCGGGACATCATAAGGATATCATCATCATGACATTATCGTAACGCCATCGTGACATCACCGTGACATCATCGGGACTTCATCTTGACATTTTCGTAACATCATCGGGACATTGTGACATCACAGTGACATCACAGTGACATCACAGTGTCATCACAGTGACATCACAGTGACATCATCGTGACATCACTGTGACATCACTGTGACATTATCGTGACATCACAGTGACACAATCATGACACCATCCTGCAATTATCGGGACATCAAAAGGATATCATCATCATAACATTATCGTAACGTCATCGTTGTGACATCACTGTGACATCATTGGGACTTCATCTTGACATTTTCGTAACATAATCGGGACATCACAGTGACATCACAGTGACATCACAGTGACATCATCGGGATCTCACTGTGATGTCACAGTGACATCACAGTGACATCACAGTGACATCATAGTGACATCACAGTGACATCATCGTGACATCACTGTGACATCACCGTGACATTATCGTGAAATCACAGTGACATCATCGTGACATCATAGTGACATCATCGTGACATCATCATGACATCATATTGACACAATCATGACACCATCCTGCATTCATCGGGACATCATAAGGATATCATCATCATGACATTATCGTAACGTCATCGTGACATCATCGTGACATCATCGGGACTTCATCTTGACATTTTCGTAACGTCATCGTGACACAATAGGGATATCCTTGTGACATCCTCGTGACATCACCGTGGCATCATCATGCCATCATCGTGACATCATCGTGACATCATAGTGACACAATCATGACACCATCCTGCAATCATCGGGACATCATAAGGATATCATCATCAGGACATTATCGTAACGTCAACGTAAAGTCATTGTGACATTGTGACATCATCTGGACTTCATCTTGACATTATAGTAACATCATCGGGACATCGTGACATCACAGTGACATCATCGTGACATCATCGTGACATCACCGTGACATCACCGTGACATCATAGTGACACAATCATAACAACATTGTGACATCATCGTGACATCATCGTGACATCTTCATGACATCATAGTAACATAACAGTGACATCATAGTGACATCATCGTGATATCCCCGTGACATCATAGTGACATCATCATGACATCATAGTGACACAATCATGACACCATCCTGCAATCATCGGGACATCATAAGGATATCATCATCATGACATAATCGTAACGTCATCGTGACATCAACCTGACATCACTGTGACATCATCGGGATTCATCTTGACATATTCGTAACATCATCGGGACATCGTGACATCACAGTGACATCACAGTGACATCATAGTGACATCATCGTGACATCATCGTGACATCACCGTGACATTATTGTGACATCACAGTGACATCATCGTGACATCATAGTGACATCATCATGACATCATCATGACATCATAGTGACACAATCATGACACCATCCTGCAATCATCGGGACATCATAAGGATATCATCATCATGACATTATCGTAACGCCATCGTGACATCACCGTGACATCATCGGGACTTCATCTTGACATTGTCGTAACATCATTGGGACATCGTGACATCACAGTGACATCACAGTGACATCACAGTGACATCACAGTGACATCATAGTGACATCATCGTGACATCACTGTGACATCACCGTGACATTATCGTGACGTCACAGTGACATCATCGTGACATCATAGTGACATCATAATGACATCATCATGACATCATAGTGACACAATCATGACACCATCCTGCAATCATCGGGACATCATAAGGATATCATCATCATGACATAATCGTAACGTCATCGTGACATCATTGTAACATCACTGTGACATCATCGGGACTTCATCATGACATTTTTGTAACATCATCGGGACATTATGACATCACTGTGACATCACAGTGACATCACAGTGACATCATCGTGACATCACAGTGACATCATAGTGACATCACTGTGACATCATCATGACATCACCATGACATCATCGTGACATCATCGTGACATCACAGTGACATCACTGTGACATCATTGTGACATCATCGTGACATCATAGCGGCACAATCATGACACCATCGTGCCATCATTGGGACATCACCGAAACTTCATCATGACATTATCGCAACGTCATCGTGAAGCAATAGGGACATCCTCGTGACATCACAGTGACATCACAGTGACATCATCGTGACATCACCGTGACATTATCATGACATCACCGTGACATCACAGTGACATCATCGTGACATCATCGTGACATCACAGTGACATCACGGTGACATCATAGTGGCACTATCATGATCATGACATTATCGTAACGTCATCGTAACGTCATCATGACATCACAGTGACATCATCGTGACATTTCTGTGACATCATCATGACATCACCGTGACATCACAATGACATCATCGTGACATCACTGTGACATCACTGTGACATCACCGTGACATTATCGTGACATCACTGTGACATCACAGTGACATCATCGTGACACCATTGTGACATCATCGTGACATCATCATGACATCATAGTGACATCACAGTGACATCATAGTGACATCATCGTGACATCACTGTGACATCATCATGACATCAATGTGACATCACCGTGACATTATCGTGACATCACAGTGACATCATTGTGACATCATCGTGACATCATAGTGACATCATCATGACATCATAGTGACACAATCATGACACCATCCTGCAATCATCGGGACATCATAACGATATCAACATCATGACATTATCGTAACGTCATCGTGACATCTTCGTGACATCACAGTGACATCATCGGGACTTCATCTTGACATTTATGTAACATCATCGGGACATCGGGACATCACAGTGACATCACCGTGACATCACAGTGACAACACAGTGACATCACAGTGACATCGCAGTGACATCACAGTGACATCATAGTGACATCATCGTGACATCACTGTGACATCACCATGACATTATCTTGACATCACAGTGACATCATAATGACATCATAGTGACATCATAGTGACATCATAGTGACACAATCATGACACCATCCTGCAATCATCGGGACATCATAAGGATATCATCATCATGACATTATCGTAACGTCATCGTGACATCATCGTGACATCATCAGGACTTCAGCTTGACATTTTCGTAACATCATCGGGACATCGTGACATCACAGTGACATCACCGTGACATCATCGTGACATCATCGTGACATCATAGCGACACAATCATAACACCATCGTGCAATCATCGGGACATCACAGAAACTTCATCATGACATTTTCGTAACATCATCGTAACACAATCGGGACATCCACGTGACATCACCTTGACATCACCGTGGCATCATTGGGACATCCTCGTGACATCACCATGACATCATCATGACATCATCGTGACATCACAGTGACATCACTGTGACATCATCGTGACAACATCGTGACATCATAGGGGCACAATCATGACACCATCCTGCAATCATCGGGACAACATAAGGATATCATCATCATGACATTATCGTAACGTCATTGTGACATCATCATGACATCATATTGACACAATCATGACACCATCCTGCATTCATCGGGACATCATAAGGATATCATCATCATGACATTATCGTAACGTCATCGTGACATCATCGTGACATCATCGTGACATCATCGGGACTTTATCTTGACATTTTCGTAACGTCATCGTGACACAATAGGGATATCCCCGTGACATCATCGTGACATCACAGTGACATCATCGTGACATCATAGTGACATCATCATGACATCATAGTGACACAATCATGACACCATCCTGCAATCATCGGGACATCATAAGGATATCATCATCATGACATAATCGTAACGTCATCGTGACATCATCGTGACATCACTGTGACATCATCGGGATTCATCTTGACATATTCGTAACATCATCGGGACATCGTGACATCACAGTGACATCATAGTGACATCATCGTGACATCATCGTGACATCACCGTGACATTATTGTGACATCACAGTGACATCATCGTGACATCATAGTGACATCATAGTGACATCATCACGACATCATAGTGACACAATCATGACACCGTCCTGCAATCATCGGGACATCATAAGGATATCATCATCATGACATTATCGTAACGCCATTGTGACATCACCGTGACATCATCGGGACTTCATCTTGACATTGTCGTAACATCATTGGGACATCGTGACATCACAGTGACATCACAGTGACATCATAGTGACATCACAGTGACATCATCGTGACATCAGTGTGACATCACCGTGACATTATCGTGACATCACAGTGACATCATCATGACATCATAGTGACACAATCATGACACCATCCTGCAATCATCGGGACATCAAAAGGATATCATCATCATGACATAATCGTAACGTCATCGTGACATCATTGTAACATCACTGTGACATCGCCGGGACTTCATCATGACATTTTTGTAACATCATAGGGACATCGTGACATCACTGTGACATCACAGTGACATCACAGTGACATCACAGTGACATCATCGTGACATCACAGTGACATCATAGTGACATCATTGTGACATCCCTGTGACATCATCATGACATCACCATGACATCCTCGTGACATCATCGTGACATCACAGTGACATCACTGTGACATCATCGTGACATCATAGCGGCACAATCATGACACCATCGTGCCATCATTGGGACATCACCGAAACTTCATCATGACATTATCGCAACGTCATCGTGAAACAATAGGGACATCCTCGTGACATCACAGTGACATCACAGTGACATCATCGTGACATCACTGTGACATGATCATGACATCACCGTGACATCATAGTGACATCATTGTGACATCATCGTGACATCACTGTGACATCACCGTGACATTATCATGACATCACCGTGACATCACAGTGACATCATCGTGGCATCATCGTGACATCACAGTGACATCACGGTGACATCATAGTGGCACTATCATGATCATGACATTATCGTATTGTCATCGTAACGTCATCATGACATCACAGTGACATCACAGTGACATCATCGTGACATTTCTGTGACATCATCATGACATCACCGTGACATCACAGTGACATCATCGTGACACCATTGTGACATCATCGTGACATCATCATGACATCATAGTGACATCACAGTGACATCATAGTGACATCATCGTGACATCACTGTGACATCATCGTGACATCACTGCGACATCACCGTGACATTATCGTGACATCACAGTGACATCATTGTGACATCATCGTGACATCATAGTGACATCATCATGACATCATAATGACACAATCATGACAATATCCTGCAATCATCGGGACATCATAACGATATCAACATCATGACATTATCGTAACGTCATTGTGACATCTTCGTGACATCACAGTGACATCATCGGGACTTCATCTTGACATTTATGTAACATCATCGGGACATCGGGACATCACAGTGACATCACCGTGACATCACAGTGACATCGCAGTGACATCACAGTGACATCATAGTGACATCATCGTGACATCACTGTGACATCACCATGACATTATCGTGACATCACAGTGACATCATAGTGACATCATAGTGACATCATAGTGACACAATCATGACACCATCCTGCAATCATCGGGACATCATAAGGATATCATCATCATGACATTATCGTAACGTCATCGTGACATCATCGTGACATCATCAGGACTTCATCTTGACATTTTCGTAACATCATCGGGACATCGTGACATCACAGTGACATCACCGTGACATCATCGTGACATCATCGTGACAGCATAGCGACACAATCATAACATCATCGTGCAATCATCGGGACATCACAGAAACTTCATCATGACATTTTCGTAACATCATCGTAACACAATCGGGACATCCACGTGACATCACTGTGGCATCATTGGGACATCCTTGTGACATCACCATGACATCATCGTGACATCACAGTGACATCACTGTGACATCATCGTGACATCATCCTGACATCATAGGGGCACAATCATGACACCATCCTGCAATCATCGGGACATCATAAGGATATCATCATCATGACATTATCGTAACGTCATTGTGACATCATCATGACATCATAGTGACACAATCATGACACCATCCTGCAATCATCGGGACATCATAAGGATATCATCATCATGACATTATCGTAACGTCATCGTGACATCACAGTGACATCACAGTGACATCATAGTGACATCATCGTGACATCACTTTGTCATCACCATGAAATTATCGTGACATCACAGTGACATCATCGTGACATCATAGTGACATCATAGTAACATCATCATGACATCATAGTGACACAATCATGACACCATCCTGCGCTCATCGGGGACATCATAAGGATATCATCATCATGACATTATCGTAATGTCATTGTGACATCACTGTGACATCATCGGGACTACATCTTGACATTTTCGTAACATCATCGGGAATATCGTGATATCACAGTGACATCACCGTGATATCATCGTGACATCATCGTGACATCATAGCGATACAATCATGACACCATCTTGCCATCATCGGGACATCACCGAAACTTCATCATGACATTATCGCAACGTCATCGTGACACAATAGGGATATCCTTGTGACATCCTTGTGACATCACCGTGACATCATCATGCCATCATCGTGACATCATAGTGACACAATAATGACACCACCCTGCAATCATCGGGACATCATAAGGATATCATCATCATGACATTATCGCAACTTCATCGTGACATCACTGTGACATCATCGGGACTTCATCTTGACATTTTCATAACATCATCGGGACATCGTGACATCACAGTGACATCACCGTGAAATCACCGTGACATCACCGTGACATCACCGTGACATCATTGTGACATCATAGTGACATCATCATGACACCATCCTGCAATCATCGGGACATCATAAGGATATCATCATCATGACATTATCTTAACGTCATCGTGACATCATCGTGACATCACTGTGACATCATCGGGACTTCATCTTGACATTTTCATAACATCATCGGGACATCGTGACATCACAGTGACATCACAGTGACATCATCGTGACATCATAGTGACACAATCATGACACCATCTTGCCATCATCGGGACATCACCGAAACTTCATCATGACATTATCGTAACGTCATTGTGACACAATAGGGATATCCTTGTGACATCCTCGTGACATCACCGTGACATCATCATGCCATCATCGTGACATAATCGTGACATCATAGTGACACAATCATGACACCATCCTGCAATCATCGGGACATCATAAGGATATCATCATCATGACATTATCGTAACGTCATCGTGAAGTCATCATGACATCACAGTGACATCATCGTAACACAATCATGACACCATCCTGCAATCATCAAGACATCATAAGGATATCATCATCATGACATTATCGTAACGTCATCATGACATTACAGTGACATCACAGGGACATCATCGTGACATCACTGTGACATCATCATGACATCACAGTGACATCATCGTGACATCACCGTGACATCACAGTGACATCATCGTGACATCATCGTGACACAATAGGGACATTATCGTAACGTCATTGTGACACAATAGGGATATCCTTGTGACATCCTCGTGACATCACCGTGACATCATCATGCCATCATCGTGACATCATCATGACATAATAGTGACACAATCATGACACCATCCTGCAATCATCGGGACATCATAAGGATATCATCATCATGACATTATCGTAACGTCATCGTGAAGTCATCATGACATCACCGTGACACCATCCTGCAATCATTGGGACATCACTGTGACATCACCGTGACATTATCATGACATCACAGTGACATCATCAAGACATCATAGTGACACAATCATGACACCATCCTGCAATCATCGGGACATCATAAGGATATCATCATCATGACATTATCGTTCTGTCATCGTGACATCATCGTGACATCACTGTGACATCATCGGGACTTCATCTTGACATTTTCGTAACATCATCGGGACATCGTGACATCACAGTGACATCACCGTGACATCATCGTGACATCATCGTGACATCATAGCGACACAATCATGACACCATCTTGCCATCATCGGGACATCACCGAAACTTCATCATGACATTATCGTAACGTCATCGTGACACAATAGGGATATCCTTGTGACATCCTCGTGACATCACCGTGACATCATCATGCCATCATCGTGACATCCTCGTGACATCACAGTGACATCACCGTGACATGATTGTGACATCATCGTGACATCATAGCGGCACAATCATGACACCATCATGCCATCATTGGGACATCACCGAAACTTCATCAGGACATTATCGTAACGTCATCGTGAAACAATAGGGACATCCTCGTGACATCACAGTGACATCACAGTGACATTATCGTGACATCACAGTGACATCATCGTGACATCACTGTGACATAATCGTGACATCACTGTGACATTATCGTGGCATCACAGTGACATCATAGTGACATCATCATGACATCATAGTGACACAATCATGACACCATCCTGCAATCATCGGGACATCATAAGGATATCATCATCATGACATTATCATAACGTCATCGTGACATCATCGTGACATCACTGTGACATCATCGGGACTTCATCTTGACATTTTCGTAACATCATCGGGACATCGTGACATCATCGTGACATCATAGTGACATCATCAAGACATCATAGTGACACAATCATGACACCATCCTGCAATCATCGGGACATCATAAGGATATCATTATCATGACATTATCGCAACGTCATCGTTACATCATCGTGACATCACTGTGACATCATCGGGACTTCATCTTGACATTTTCATAACATCATCGGGACATCGTGACATCACAGTGACATCACCGTGAAATCACCGTGACATCACCGTGACATCACAGTGACACAATCATGACACCATCTTGCCATCATCGGGACATCACCGAAACGTCATCATGACATTATCGTAACGTCATCGTGACACAATAGGGATATCCTTGTGACATCCTCGTGACATCACCGTGACATCATCATGCCATCATCGTGACATCACAGTGACATCACAGTGACATCATCGTGACATCATCGTGACATCATAGCGACACAATCATGACACCA
Source organism: Xenopus petersii (assembly GCA_038501925.1). Classification (NCBI taxonomy): domain Eukaryota; kingdom Metazoa; phylum Chordata; class Amphibia; order Anura; family Pipidae; genus Xenopus; species Xenopus petersii. The sequence goes on along the minus strand of JBCGBM010000656.1, from coordinate 247,569 downwards.
TCTTGCCATCATCGGGACATCACCGAAACGTCATCATGACATTATCGTAACGTCATCGTGACACAATAGGGATATCCTTGTGACATCCTCGTGACATCACCGTGACATCATCATGCCATCATCGTGACATCACAGTGACATCACAGTGACATCACCGTGACATGATTGTGACATCATCGTGACATCATAGCGGCACAATCATGACACCATCGTGCCATCATTGGGACATCACCGAAACTTCATCATGACATTATCGTAACGTCATCGTGAAACAATAGGGACATCCTCGTGACATCACAGTGACATTATTGTGACATCACAGTGACATCATCGTGACATCACTGTGACATAATCGTGACATCACTGTGACATTATCGTGACATCACAGTGACATCATAGTGACATCATCATGACATCATAGTGACACAATCATGACACCATCCTGCAATCATCGGGACATCATAAGGATATCATCATCATGACATTATCATAACGTCATCGTGACATCATCGTGACATCACTGTGACATCATCGGGACTTCATCTTGACATTTTCGTAACATCATCGGGACATCGTGACATCACCGTGACATCATCGTGACATCATCATGACATCATAGTGACACAATCATGACACCATCCTGCAATCATCGGGACATCATAAGGATATCATTATCATGACATTATCGCAACGTCATCGTGACATCATCGTGACATCACTGTGACATCATCGGGACTTCATCTTGACATTTTCATAACATCATCGGGACATCGTGACATCACAGTGACATCACCGTGAAATCACCGTGACATCACCGTGACATCACAGTGACATCATTGTGACATCATAGTGACATCATAGTGACACCATCATGACATCATAGTGACACAATCATGACACCATCCTGCAATCTGGACATCATAAGGATATCATCATCATGAAATTATCGTAACGTCATCGTGACATCACTGTGACATCATCGGGACTTCATCTTGACATTTTTGTAACATCATCGGGACATCGTGACATCACAGTGACATCACCGTGACATCATCGTGACATCATCGTGACATCATAGCGACACAATCATGACACCATCTTGCCATCATCGGGACATCACCGAAACGTCATCATGACATTATCGTAACGTCATCGTGACACAATAGGGATATCCTTGTGACATCCTCGTGACATCACCGTGACATCATCATGCCATCATCGTGACATCACAGTGACATCACAGTGACATCACCGTGACATCATCGTGACATCACCGTGACATCATAGTGACACAATCATAACACCATCGTGCCATCATCGGGACATCACAGAAACTTCATCATGACATTTTCGTAACATCATCGTGACACAATCGGGACATCCTCTTGACATCACCTTGACATCACAGTGACATCATCGGGACATCCTTGTGACATCACCATGACATCATCGTGACATCACAGTGACATCACCGTGACATGATTGTGACATCATTGTGACATCATAGCGGCACAATCATGACACCATCGTGCCATCATTGGGACATCACCGAAACTTCATCATGACATTATCGTAACGTCATCGTGACACAATAGGGACATCCTCGTGACATCACAGTGACATCACAGTGACATCATCGTAACACAATCATGACACCATCCTGCAATCATCAGGACATCATAAGGATATCACCATCATGACATTATCGTAGCGTCATCATGACATCATCGTCACATCACAGTGACATCATCGTGACATCATCAAGACATCATCATGACATCACAGTGACATCATCGTGACATCATAGTGACAGAATCATGACACCATCCTGAAATCATCGGGACATCATAAGGATATCATCATCATGACATTATCGTAACGTCATCGTGACATCACAGTGACATCACCGGGACTTCATCTTGACATTTATGTAACATCATCGGGACATCGTGACATCACAGTGACATCGCCGTGACATCACAGTGACATCATAATGACATCGCAGTGACATCATCGTGACATCACTGTGACATAACCATGACATTATCGTGACATCACAGTGACATCATAGTGACATCATAGTGACATCATAGTGACATCATAGTGACATAATCAGGACTTCATCTTGACATTTTCGTAACATCATCGGGACATCGTGACATCACAGTGACATCACAGTGACATCACAGTGACATCACAGTGACATCATAGTGACATCACAGTGACATCACAGTGACATCATCGTGACATTATCGTGACATCATAGTGACGTCATAGTGACATCATAGTGACATCATCATGACATCATAGTGACACAATCATGACATTATCCTGCAATCATCGGACATCATAAGGATATCATCATCATGACATTATCGTAACGTCATTGTGACATCATCGTGACATCACTGTGACATCATCAGGACTTCATCTTGACATTTTCGTAATATCATCGGGACATTGTGACATCACAGTGACATCACAGTGACATCACAGTGACATCACAGTGACATCACAGTGACATCATCGTGACATTATCGTGACATCATCGTGACATCATAGTGACGTCATAGTGACATCATAGTGACATCATAGTGACATCATCATGACATCATTGTGACACAATCATGACACCATCCTGCAATCATTAGGACATCATAAGGATATCATCATGACATTATCGTAACGTCATCGTGACATCATCGTGACATCACTGTGACATCATCGGGACTTCATCTTGACATTTTCATAACATCATCGTGACATTGTGACATCGTGACATCACAGTGACATCACCGTGACATTACAGTGACATCACAGTGACATCATAGTGACATCAGAGTGACATCACAGTGACATCATAGTGGCATCATCGTGACATCATCGTGACATCACAGTGACATCACAGTGACATCATCGTGACATCACAGTGACATCTCCGTGACATCACAGTGACATCACAGTGGCATCATAGTGACATCACAGTGACATCACAGTGGCATCATAGTGACATCACTGTGACATCATCGTGACATCACTGTGACATCACTGTGACATTATCGTGACATCACAGTGACACAATCATGACACCATCCTGCAATCATCGGGACATCAAAAGGATATCATCATCATAACATTATCGTAACGTCATCGTGACATCATTGTGACATCACTGTGACATCATCGGGACTTCATCTTGACATTTTCGTAACATCATCGGGACATCGTGACATCACAGTGACATCAAAGTGACATCAGAGTGACATCACAGTGGCATCATAGTGACATCACAGTGACATCACAGTGACATCATCGTGACATCACTGTGACATCACCGTGACATTATCGTGAAATCACAGTGACACCATCGTGACATCATAGTGACATCATAGTGACATCATCATGACATCATATTGACACAATCATGACACCATCCTGCAATCATCGGGACATCATAAGGATATCATCATCATGACATTTTCGTAACATCATCGGGACATCGTAACATCACAGTGACATCACCATGGCATCACAGTGACAATATCGTGACATCATCGTGACATCATAGCGACACAATCATGACACCATCTTGCAATCATCGGGACATCACCGAAACTTCATCATGACATTATCGTAACGTCATCGTGACACAATAGGGATATCCTTGTGACATCTTCGTGACATCACCGTGGCATCATCATGCCATCATCGTGACATCATAGTGACACAATCATGACACCATCCTGCAGTCATCGGGACATCATAAGGATATCATCATCATGACATTATCGTAACGTCAACGTAACATCATTGTGACATCACAGTGATATCATCTGGACTTCATCTTGACATTATAGTAACATCATCGGGACATCGTGACATCACAGTGACATCATCGTGACATCATCGTGACATCATCGTGACATCTTCATGACATCATAGTAACATCATCGTGATATCCCCGTGACATCATCGTGACATCACAGTGACATCATCGTGACATCATAGTGACATCATCATGACATCATAGTGACACAATCATGACACCATCCTGCAATCATCAGGACATCATAAGGATATCATCATCATGACATAATCGTAACGTCATCGTGACATCATCGTGACATCACTGTGACATCATCGGGATTCATCTTGACATATTCGTAACATCATCGGGACATTGTGACATCACAGTGACATCATAGTGACATCATTGTGACATCACTGTGACATCATCGTGACATCACCGTGACATTATTGTGACATCACCGTGACATCATCGGGATTTCATCTTGACATTGTCGTAACATCATTGGGACATCGTGACATCACAGTGACATCACAGTGACATCACAGTGACATCACAGTGACATCACAGTCACATCACATTGACATCACAGTGACATCACAGTGACATCATTGTGACATCACTGTGACATCACCGTGACATTGTTGTGACATCACAGTGACATCATCGTGACATCATAGTGACATCATAATGACATCATCATGACATCATAGTGACACAATCATGACACCATCCTGCAATCATCGGGACATCAAAAGGATATCATCATCATGACATTATCGTAACGTCATCGTGACATCATTGTGACATCACTGTGACATCATCGGGACTTCATCTTGACATTTTCGTAACATCATCGGGACATTGTGACATCACAGTGACATCACAGTGACATCACAGTGACATCACAGTGACATCATAGTGACATCACAGTGACATCATCGTGACATCATAGTGACACAATCATAACACCATCGTGCCATCATCGGGACATCACAGAAACTTCATCATGACATTTTCGTACCATCATCGTGACACAATCGGGACATCCACGTGACATCACCTTGACATCACCGTGGCATCATTGGGACATCCTCGTGACATCACCATGACATCATCGTGACATCATCGTGACATCATCGTGACATCATAGCGGCACAATCATGACACCATCGTGCCATCATTGGGACATCACCGAAACTTCATCATGACATTATCGCGACGTCATCGTGAAACAATAGGGACATCATCGTGACATCACAGTGACATCACAGTGACATCATCGTGACATTACTGTGACATCATCATGACATCACCGTGACATCACAATGACATCATCGTGACATCACTGTGACATTATCGTGACATCACAGTGACATCATCGTGACATCACCGTGACATCATCGTGACATCATCGTGAGATCATAGTGACACAATCATAACATCATTGTGACATCATTGTGACATCATTGTGACATCATCGTGACATCATCGTGACATCATCGTGACATCATCATGACATCATAGTGACATCACAGTGACATCATAGTGACATCACTGTGACATCATCGTGACATCACTGTGACATCACAGTGACATTATTGTGACATCATTGTGACATCATTGTGACATCATAGTGACATCATCATGACACCATCCTGCAATCATCGGGACATCATAACGATATCAACATCATGACATTATCGTAACGTCATCGTGACATCTTCGTGACATCACAGTGACATCATCGGGACTTCATCTTGACATTTATGTAACATCATCGGGACATCGGGACATCACAGTGACATCACCGTGACATCACAGTGACATCACAGTGACATCACAGTGACATCGCAGTGACATCACAGTGACATCATAGTGACATCATCGTGACATCACTGTGACATCACCATGACATTATCGTGACATCACAGTGACATCATAGTGACATCATAGTGACATCATAGTGACATCATAGTGACACAATCATGACACCATCCTGCAATCATCGGGACATCATAAGGATATCATCATCATGACATTATCGTAACGTCATCGTGACATCATCGTGACATCATCAGGACTTCATCTTGACATTTTCGTAACATCATCGGGACATCGTGACATCACAGTGACATCACCGTGACATCATCGTGACATCATCGTGACATCATAGCGACACAATCATGACACCATCTTGCCATCATCGGGACATCACCGAAACTTCATCATTACATTATCGTAACGTCATCGTGAAGTCATCATGACATCACAGTGACAACATCGTGACATCATAGTGACACAACCATGACACCATCCTGCAATCATTGGGACATCATAAGGATATCATCATCATGACATTATCGTAACTTCATCGTGACATCATCGTGACATCACTGTGACATCATCGGGACTTCATCTTGACATTTTCATAACATCATCGGGACATTGTGACATCACAGTGACACACAGTGACATCACCGTGATATCATTGTAACATCATCGTGACATCATCATGACATCACAGTGACATCATAGTGACATCACAGTGACATCACAGTGACATCATTGTGACATCACTGTGACATCACCATGACATAATCGTGACATCACAGTGACATCATCGTGACATCATAGTGACATCATCATGACATCATAGTGACACAATCATGACACCATCCTGCAATCATCGGGACATCATAAGGATATCATCATCATGACATTATCGTAACGTCATCGTGACATCAACGTGACATCACAGTGACATCACCGGGACTTCATCTTGACATTTATGTAACATCATCGGGACATCGTGACATCACAGTGACATCGCCGTGACGTCACAGTGACATCATAGTGACATCGCAGTGACATCATCGTGACATCATAGTGACATCATCGTGACATCACTGTGACATCACCATGACATTATCGTGACATCACAGTGACATCATAGTGACATCATAGTGACATCATAGTGACATCATAGTGACATCATAGTGACATAATCAGGACTTCATCTTGACATTTTCGTAACATCATCGGGACATCGTGACATCACAGTGACATCACCGTGACATCACAGTGACATCACAGTGACATCATAGTGACATCACAGTGACATCAGAGTGACATCATCGTGACATTATCGTGACATCATAGTGACGTCATAGTGACGTCATAGTGACGTCATAGTGACATCATCATGACATCATAGTGACACAATCATGACACCATCCTGCAATCATCAGGACATCATAAGGATATCATCATCATGACATTATTGTAACGTCATCGTGACATCATCGTGACATCACTGTGACATCATCGGGACTTCATCTTGACAATTTCATAACATCATCGTGACATTGTGACATCACTGTGACATCATCAGGACTTCATCTTGACATTTTCGTAACATCATCGGGACATCGTGACATCACAGTGACATCACAGTGACATCACAGTGACATCACAGTGACATCATAGTGGCATCATCGTGACATCACTGTGACATCATCGTGACATCATAGTGGCATCATCGTGACATCACTGTGACATCATCGTGACATCACAGTGACATCATCGTGACATCATAGTGACACAATCATGACATTATCCTGCAATCATCGGACATCATAAGGATATCATCATCATGACATTATCGTAACGTCATTGTGACATCATCGTGACATCACTGTGACATCATCAGGACTTCATCTTGACATTTTCGTAACATCATCGGGACATCGTGACATCACAGTGACATCACAGTGACATCACAGTGACATCACAGTGACATCACAGTGACATCACAGTGGATTGCTCCAAGGGAAGCTCTTTGTTTCGGACCAGGAGTGTTTTGGACTTGGGGGAGTTCACATGCTAAGGGCGTGTTCCTGATCTACTGCTTGCTGTATATCTGAAATAAACTCCTGTGTAAACCCCTCTTAAAGGTGTGGTATTTCCCTGTGTGTGCTAGTTGGTCATACGTCACACGTTACGTGACAATCGGGACATCGGGTCATCACAGTGACATCACCGTGACATCACAGTGACATCACAGTGACATCACAGTGACATCGCAGTGACATCACAGTGACATCATAGTGACATCATCGTGACATCACTGTGACATCACCATGACATTATCGTGACTTCACAGTGACATCATAGTGACATCATAGTGACATCATAGTGACATCATAGTGACACAATCATGACACCATCCTGCAATCATCGTAACTTCATCGTGACATCATCGTGACATCACTGTGACATCATCGGGACTTCATCTTGACATTTTCATAACATCATCGGGACATTGTGACATCACAGTGACACACAGTGACATCACCGTGACATCATTGTAACATCATCGTGACATTATCATGACATCATAGTGACATCACAGTGACATCATAGTGACATCACAGTGACATCACAGTGACATCATAGTGGCATCATCGTGACATCACTGTGACATCATCGTGACATCACAGTGACATCATCGTGACATCATAGTGACACAATCATGACATTATCCTGCAATCATCGGGACATCATAAGGATATCGTCATCATGACATTATCGTAACGTCATCGTGACATCATCGTGACATCACTGTGACATCATCAGGACTTCATCTTGACATTTTCGTAACATCATCGGGACATCGTGACATCACAGTGACATCACCGTGACATCACAGTGACATCACAGTGACATCACAGTGACATCACAGTGACATCATAGTGGCATCATCGTGACATCACTGTGACATCATCGTGACATCACAGTGACATCATCGTGACATCATAGTGACACAATCATGACATTATCCTGCAATCATCGGACATCATAAGGATATCATCATCATGACATTATCGTAACGTCATCGTGACATCATCGTGACATCTCTGTGACATCATCAGGACTTCATCTTGACATTTTCGTAACATCATCGGGACATTGTGACATCACAGTGACATCACCGGGACTTCATCTTGACATTTATGTAACATCATCGGGACATTGTGACATCACAGTGACATCGCCGTGACATCACAGTGACATCGCCGTGACATCACAGTGACATCAGAGTGACATCATAGTGACATCAGAGTGACATGACAGTGACATCATCGTGACATCACTGTGACATCACCATGACATTATCGTGACATCACAGTGACATCACAGTGACATCATAGTGACATCACAGTGACACCACAGTGACATCATCGTGACATTATCGTGACATCATCGTGACATCATAGTGACATCATAGTGACATCATCATGACATCATAGTGACATCATAGTGACATCATCATGACATCATAGTGACACAATCATGACACCATCCTGCAATCATCAGGACATCATAAGGATATCATCATCATGACATTATTGTAACGTCATCGTGACATCATCGTGACATCACTGTGACATCATCGGGACTTCATCTTGACATTTTCGTAACATCATCGGGACATCGTGACATCACAGTGACATCACCGTGACATCACAGTGACATCACAGTGACATCACCGTGACATCACAGTGACATCATAGTGGCATCATCGTGACATCACTGTGACATCATCGTGACATCACAGTGACATCATCGTGACATCATAGTGACACAATCATGACATTATCCTGCAATCATCGGGACATCATAAGGATATCATCATCATGACATTATCGTAACGTCATCGTGACATCATCGTGACATCACTGTGACATCATCAGGACTTCATCTTGACATTTTCGTAACATCATCGGGACATCGTGACATCACAGTGACATCACCGTGACATCACAGTGACATCACAGTGACATCACAGTGACATCACAGTGACATCACAGTGACATCATAGTGGCATCATCGTGACATCACTGTGACATCATCGTGACATCACAGTGACATCATCGTGACATCATAGTGACACAATCATGACATTATCCTGCAATCATCGGACATCATAAGGATATCATCATCATGACATTATCGTAACGTCATCGTGACATCATCGTGACATCACTGTGACATCATCAGGACTTCATCTTGACATTTTCGTAACATCATCGGGACATCGTGACATCACAGTGACATCACAAAGACATCACAGTGACATCACAGTGACATCACAGTGACATCACAGTGACATCATCGTGACATTATCGTGACATCATCGTGAAATCATAGTGACGTCATAGTGACATCATAGTGACATCATCATGACATCATTGTGACACAATCATGACACCATCCTGCAATCATCAGGACATCATAAGGATATCATCATCATGACATTATCGTAACGTCATCGTGACATCAACGTGACATCACAGTGACATCACCGGGACTTCATCTTGACATTTATGTAACATCATCGGGACATTGTGACATCACAGTGACATCACAGTGACATCATAGTGACATCGCAGTGACATCATAGTGACATCAGAGTGACATGACAGTGACATCATCGTGACATCACTGTGACATCACCATGACATTATCGTGACATCACAGTGACATCACCGTGACATCACAGTGACATCACAGTGACATCATAGTGACATCACAGTGACACCACAGTGACATCATCGTGACATTATCGTGACATCATTGTGACATCATAGTGACGTCATAGTAACATCATAGTGACATCATCATGACATCATAGTGACATCATAGTGACATCATCATGACATCATAGTGACACAATCATGACACCATCCTGCAATCATCAGGACATCATAAGGATATCAGCATCATGACATTATCGTAACGTCATCGTGACATCATCGTGACATCACTGTGACATCATCGGGACTTCATCTTGACATTTTCGTAACATCATCGGGACATCGTGACATCACAGTGACATCACCGTGACATCACAGTGACATCACAGTGACATCAAAGTGACATCACCGTGACATCACAGTGACATCACAGTGACATCATAGTGACATCACAGTGACATCACAGTGACATCATAGTGGCATCATCGTGACATCACTGTGACATCATCGTGACATCACAGTGACATCATCGTGACATCATAGTGACACAATCATGACATTATCCTGCAATCATCGGGACATCATAAGGATAGCATCATCATGACATTATCGTAACGTCATCGTGACATCATCGTGACATCACTGTGACATCATCAGGACTTCATCTTGACATTTTCGTAACATCATCGGGACATCGTGACATCACAGTGACATCACAGTGACATCATCGTGACATTTTCGTGACATCATCGTGAAATCATAGTGACGTCATAGTGACATCATAGTGACATCATAGTGACATCATCATGACATCATTGTGACACAATCATGACACCATCCTGCAATCATCAGGACATCATAAGGATATCATCATCTTGACATTATCGTAACGTCATCGTGACATCATCGTGACATCACTGTGACATCATCGGGACTTCATCTTGACATTTTCATAACATCATCGTGACATCGTGACATCACAGTGACATCACAGTGACATCACCGTGACATCACAGTGGCATCACAGTGACATCATAGTGACATCAAAGTGACATCACAGTAACATCATAGTGGCATCATCGTGACATCATCGTGACATCACAGTGACATCATCGTGACATCACTGTGACATCACCGTGACATTATCGTGACATCTTCGTGACATCATCGTGACATCATCGTGACATCATAGTGACACAATCATGACACCATCCTGCAATCATCGGGACATCATCAGGATATCATCATCATGACATTATCGTAACGTCATCGTGACATCATCGTGACATCACCGTGACATCATAGCGGCACAATCATGACGCCATCATCGGGACATCACCGAAACTTCATCATGACATTATCGTAACGTCATCGTGACACAATAGGGACATCCACGTGACATCACCTTGACATCACCGTGGCATCATTGGGACATCCAAGTGACATCACCATGACATCATCGTGACATCATTGTGACATCATCGTGACATCTTCGTGACATCATAGCGGCACAATCATGACACCATCGTGCCATCATTGGGACATCATTGAAACGTCATCATGACATTATCGCAACGTCATCGTGACACAATAGGGATATCCTTGTGACATCACCGTGACATTATCATGACATCACCGTGACATCACAGTGACATCATCGTGACATCACAGTGACATCACTGTGATATCATAGTGGCACTCTCATGATCACGACATTATCGTAACGTCATCGTAACGTCATCATGACATCACAGTGACATCATCGTGACATTACAGTGACATCATAGTGACATCACAGTAACATCACAGTGACATCATAGTGACATCATCGTGACATCATAGTGACATCATAATGACATCATCATGACATCATAGTGACACCATCCTGCAATCATCGGGACATCATAAGGATATCATCATCATGACATTATCGTAACGCCATCGTGACATCATCGGGACTTCATCGGGACTTCATCTTGACATTTTTGTAACATCATCGGGACATCGTGACATCACCGTGACATCACCGTGACATCACCGTGACATCACAGTGACATCACAGTGCATCACAGTGACATCATAGTGACATCACAGTGACATCATCGTGACATCACTGTGACATCACCGTGACATTATCGTGACATCACAGTGACATCATCGTGACATCATAGTGACATCATCATGACATCATATTGACACAATCATGACACCATCCTGCAATCATCGGGACATCATAAGGATATCATTATCATGACATTATCGCAACGTCATCGTGAAGTCATCATGACATCACAGTGACATCATCGTAACACAATCATGACACCATCCTGCAATCATCGGGACATCATAAGGATATCATCATCATGACATTATCGTAACGTCATTGTGAAGTCATCATGACATCACCTTGACATCATCATGACATCATCATGAAATCACAGTGACAACATCGTGACATCATAGTGACACAACCATGACACCATTCTGCAATCATTGGGACATCATAAGGATATCATCATCATGACATTATCGTAACGTCATCGTAACATCACCGTGACAGCATCTGGACTTCATCTTGACATTATCGTAACATCATCGGGACATCGTGACATCATCGTGACATCACTGTGACATCACCGTGACATCATCGTGACATCATAGTGACATCATAGTGACATCATAGTGACACAATCATGACACCATCCTGCAATCATCGGGAAATCATAAGGATAACATCATCATGACATTATCGTAACGCCATCGTGACATCACCGTGACATCACTGTGACATCATCGGGACTTCATCTTGACATTTTCGTAACATCATCGGGACATCGTGACATCACAGTGACATAACCGTGACATCACAGTGACATCATCGTGACAGCGTAGCGACACAATCATGACACCATCTTGCAATCATCGGGACATCACCGAAACTTATGATGATAAGGATATCATCATCATGACATTATCGTAACGTCATCGTGACACAATAGGGATATCCTTGTGACATCCTCGTGACATCATCGTGACATCATAGTGACACAATCATGACACCATCCTGCAATCATCGGGCCATCATAAGGATATCATCATCATGACATTATCGTAACGTCATCGTAACGTCATCAAAACGTCATCGTGACATCACAGTGACATCATCGTGACATCACTGTGACATCACCGAGACATTATTGTGACATCACAGTGACATCATCGTGACATCATAGTGACATCATCATGACATCATAGTGACACAATCATGACACCATCGTGCCATCATCGGGACATCACAGAAACTTCATCATGACATTTTCGTAACATCATCGTGACACAATCGGGACATCCACGTGACATCACCTTGACATCACCGTGGCATCATTGGGACATCCTCATGACATCATCGTGATATCATCGTGACATCACAGTGACATCACTGTGACATCATCGTGACATAATCGTGACATCATAGTGACACAATCATAACACCATTGTGCCATCAACGGGACATCACAGAAACTTCATCATGACATTTTCGTAACATCATCGTGACACAATAGGGACATCCTCGTGACATCACAGTGACATCACAGTGACATCACAGTGACATCATCGTGACATCACTGTGACATCATCATGACATCACCGTGACATCATAGTGACATCATCGTGACATCACAGTGACACCACCGTGACATCATAGTGGCACTATCATGATCATGAAATTATCGTAACGTTATGTAACGTCATCATGACATCACAGTGACATCATCGTGACATTACTGTGACATCCTCATGACATCACCGTGACATCACAATGACATCATCGTGACATCACTGTGACATTATCGTGACATCACTGTGACATCACTGTGACATCACAGTGACATCATCGTGACATACCGTGACATCACAGTGACATCATCGTGACATCATTGTGACATCATTGTGACATCATAGTAACATCATTATAACATCATAGTGACACAATCATGACACCATCCTGCACTCATCGGGACATCATAAGGATATCATCATCATGACATTATCGTAATGTCATCGTGACATCACTCTGACATCATCGGGACTTCATCTTGACATTTTCGTAACATCATCGGGAATATCGTGACATCACAGTGACATCACCGTGACATCATCGTGACATCATCGTGACATCATAGTGATACAATCATGACACCATTTTGCCATCATAGGGACATCACCGAAACTTCATCATGACATTATGGTAACGTCATCGTGAAGTCATCATGACATCACCGTGACATCATCGTGACATCATCATGACATCACAGTGACAACATCGTGACATCATAGTGACACAACCATGACACCATCCTGCAATCATTGGGACATCATAAGGATATCATCATCATGACATTATCGTAACGTCATCGTGACATCACCGTGACATCATCTGGACTTCATCTTGACATTATCGTAACATCATCGGGACATCGTGACATCACAGTGACATCATTGTGATATCATCGTGACATCACCGTGACATCATCGGGACATCATCGGGACATCAAAGAAACTTCATCATGACATTTTCGTAACATCATCGTGACACAATCGGGACATCCACGTGACATCACCTTGACATCACCGTGGCATCATTGGGACATCCTCGTGACATCACCATGACATCATCGTGATATCATCGTGACATCACAGTGACATCACTGTGACATCATCGTCAAATCATCGTGACATCATAGCGGCACATTCATGACACCATCGTGCCATCATTGGGACATCACCGAAATTTCATCATGACATTATCGCAACGTAATCGTGACACAATAGGGACATACTCGTGACATCACAGTGACATCACAGTGACATCACAGTGACATCATCGTGACATCACTGTGACATCATCATGACATCACCGTGACATCGTAGTGACATCATCGTGACATCACTGTGACATCACCATTACATTATCATGACATCACAGTGACATCATCGTGACATCACAGTGACATCACCGTGACATCATAGTGGCACTATCATGATCATGACATCATCGTAACGTTATTGTAATGTCATCATGACATCACAGTGACATCATCGTGACATTACTGTGACATCATCATGGCATCACCGTGACATCACAATGACATCATCGTGACATCACTGTGGCATCACTGTGACATTATCGTGACATTACTGTGACATCACAGTGACATCATCGTGACATCATCGTGACATCACAGTGACATCATCGTGACATCATTGTGACATCATAGTAACATCATCATGACATCATAGTGACACAATCATGACACCATCCTGCACTCATCGGGACATCATAAGGATATCATCATCATGACATTATCGTAATGTCATCGTGACATCACTGTGACATCATCGGGACTTCATCTTGACATTTTCGTAACATCATCGGGAATATCGTGACATCACAGTGACATCACCGTGACATCATTGTGACATCATCGTGACATCATAGCGATACAATCATGACACCATCTTGCCATCATCGGGACATCACCGAAACTTCATCATGACATTATCATAATGTCATCGTGACATCATTGTGACATCACTGTGACATCATCGGGACTTCATCTTGACATTTTCGTAACATCATCGGGACATTGTGACATCACTGTGACATCACAGTGACATCACGGTGACATCACAGTGACATCACAGTGACATCATAGTGACATCATCGTGACATCACTGTGACATCATCATGACATCACCGTGACATCATCGTGACATCATAGTGACACAATCATAACACCATCGTGCCATCATCGGGACATCACAGAAACTTCATCATGACATTTTCGTACCATCATCGTGACACAATCGGGACATCCACGTGACATCACCTTGACATCACCGTGGCATCATTGGGACATCCTCGTGACATCACAATGACATCATCGGACATCGTGACATCACTGTGACATCACAGTGATATCACAGTGACATCACAGTGACATCATAGTGACATCATCGTGACATCACTGTGACATCATCATGACATCACCGTGACATCATCGTGACATCATAGTGACACAATCATAACACCATCGTGCCATCATCGGGACATCACAGAAACTTCATCATGACATTTTCGTACCATCATCGTGACACAATCGGGACATCATCGTGACATCATCGTGACGTCATAGCGGCACAATCATGACACCATCGTGCCATCATTGGGACATCAGCGAAATTTCATCATGACATTATCGCAACGTCATTGTGACACAATAGGGATATCCTCGTGACATCACAGTGACATCATCATGACATCACTGTGACATCATCATGACATCACCGTGACATCATTGTGACATCATCGTGACATCACTGTGACATCACTGTGACATCACCGTGACATTATCATGACATCACCGTGACATCACAGTGACATCACAGTGACATCATCGTGACATCATTGTGACATCACAGTGACATCACGGTGACATCATAGTGGCACTATCATGATCATGGCATTATCGTAACGTCATCGTAACGTCATCATGACATCACAGTGACATCACAGTGACATCATCGTGACATTTCTGTGACATCATCATGACATCACCGTGACATCACAATGACATCATCGTGACATCACTGTGACATCACCGTGACATTATCGTGACATCACTGTGACATCACAGTGACATCATCGTGACACCATTGTGACATCACCGTGACATCATCATGACATCATAGTGACATCACAGTGACATCATAGTGACATCATCGTGACATCACTGTGACATCATCGTGACATCACTGTGACATCACAGTGACATTATCGTGACATCACAGTGACATCATTGTGACATCATCGTGACATCATAGTGATATCATCATGACATCATAGTGACACAATCATGACACCATCCTGCAATCATCGGGACATCATAACGATATCAACATCATGACATTATCGTAACATCATCGTGACATCTTCGTGACATCACAGTGACATCATCGGGACTTCATCTTGACATTTATGTAACATCATCGGGACATCGTGACATCACAGTGAGATCACCGTGACATCATCGTGACATCACAGTGACATCATAGTGACATCGCAGTGACATCACAGTGACATCGTAGTGACATCATCGTGACATCACTGTGACATCACCATGACATTATTGTGACATCACAGTGACATCATAGTGACATCATAGTGACATCATAATGACACAATCAAGACACCATCCTGCAATCATCGGGACATCATAAGGATATCATCATCATGACATTATCGTAACGTCATTGTGACATCATCGTGACATCATCAGGACTTCATCTTGACATTTTCGTAACATCTTCGGGACATCGTGACATCACAGTGACATCATCGTGACATCATCGTGACATCATAGCGACACAATCATGACACCATCTTGCCATCATCGGGACATCACCGTAACTTCATCATGACATTATCGTAACGTCATCGTGACACAATAGGGATATCCTTGTGACATCCTCGTGACATCACCGTGACATCATCATGCCATCATCGTGACATCATCGTGACATCATCGTGACATCATAGTGACACAATCATGACACCATCCTGCAATCATCGGGACATCATAAGGATATCATCATCATGACATTATCGTAACGTCATCGTGGTCATCATGACATCACCGTGACATCATCGTGACATCATCATGACATCACAGTGACAACATCGTGACATCATAGTGACACAACCATGGCACCATCCTGCAATCATTGGGACATCATAAGGATATCATCATCATGACATTACTGTAACGTCATCGTGACATCACCGTGACATCATCTGGACTTCATCTTGACATTATCGTAACATCATCGGGACATCGTGACATCACAGTGACATCATCGGGACATCATTGTGACATCACCATGACATCATCGTGACATCATAGTGACACAATCATAACACCATCGTGCCATCATCGGGACATCATAAGGATATCATCATCATGACATTATCGTAACGCCATCGTGACATCACCGTGACATCACTGTGACATCATCAGGACTTCATCTTGACATTTTCGTAACATCATCGTGACACAATCGCGACATCCACGTGACATCACCTTGACATCACCGTGGCATCATTGGGACATCCTCGTGACATCACCATGACATCATCGTGACATTACTGTGACATCACTGTGACATCATCGTGACATCATAGTGACATCATAGTGACATCATAGTGACACAATCATGACACCATCCTGCAATCATCGGGAAATCATAAGGATATCATCATCATGACATTATCGTAACGCCATCGTGACATCACCGTGACATCATCGGGACTTCATCTTGGCATTTTAGTAACATCATCGGGACATCGGGACATCACCGTGACATCACAGTGACATCATAGTGACATCATCATGACATCACTGTGACATCACCGTGACATTACAGTGACATCATAGTGACATCACAGTGACATCACAATGACATCGTAGTGACATCATCGTGACATCATAGTGTCACCATCCTGCAATCATCGGGACATCATAAGGATATCATCATCATGATATTATCGTAACGCCATCGTGACATCACCGTGACATCATCGGGACTTCATCTTAGAATTTTAGTAACATCATCGGGACATCGTGACATCACCGTGACATCACTGTGACATCACAGTGACATCACAGTGCATCACAGTGACATCACAGTGACATCATAGTGACATCACAGTGACATAATCGTGACATCACTGTGACATCACCGTGACATTATAGTGACATCACAGTGACATCATCGTGACATAGTGACATCATAGTGACATCATCGTGACATCATAGTGACATCATCATGACATCATAGTGACACAATCATGACACCATCCTGCAATCATCGGGACATCATAAGGATATCATCATCATGACATTATCGTAACGTCATCGTAAAGTCATCATGACATCACCGTGACATCATCGTGACATCATCATGACATCACAGTGACAACATCGTGACATCATCATGACATCACAGTGACAACATCGTGACATCATAGTGACACAACCATGACACCATTCTGCAATCATTGGGACATCATAAGGATATCATCATCATGACATTATCGTAACGTCATCGTAACATCAACGTGACTTCATCTGGACATCACAGTGACATCACAGTGACATCACAGTGACATCACAGTGACATCATAGTGACATCATCATGATATCATAGTGACATCATAGTGACATCATAGTGACATCATAGTGACACAATCATGACACCATCCTGCAATCATAGGGACATCATAAGGATATCATCATCATGACATTATCGTAACGCCATCGTGACATCACCGTGACATCATCGGGACTTCATCTTGACATTTTCCTAACATCATCGGGACATCGTGACATCACAGTGACATCACCGTGACATCACAGTGACATCACCGTGACATCACAGTGACATCACAGTGACATCACAGTGACATCACAGTGACATCACAGTGACATCACAGTGACATCATAGTGACATCACAGTGACATTATCGTGACATCACTGTGACATCACCGTGACATTATTGTGACATCACAGTGACATCATTGTGACATCATAGTGACATCATCATGACATCATAGGGGCACAATCATGACACCATCCTGCAATCATCGGGACTTCATAAGGATATCATCATCATGACATTATCGTAACGTCATTGTGACATCATCGTGACATCATCGTGACATTTTTGTAACATCATCGGGACATTGTGACATCACCGTGACATCACCGTGACATCACAGTGACATCACAGTGACATCACAGTGACATCACAGTGCATCACAGTGACATCACAGTGACATCATAGTGACATCACAGTGACATAATCGTGACATCACTGTGACATCACCGTGACATTATCGTGACATCACAGTGACATCATCGTGACATCATAGTGACATCATAGTGACATCATAGTGACATCATCATGACATCATATTGACATAATCATGACACCATCCTGCAATCATCAGGACATCATAAGTATATCATCATCATGACATTATCGTAACGTCATCGTGAAGTCATCATGACATCACAGTGACATCATCGTAACACAATCATGACACCATCCTGCAATCATCGGGACATCATAAGGATATCATCATCATGACATTATAGTAACGTCATCATAACGTCATCGTGACATCACAGTGACATCATCTGGACTTCATCTTGACATTATAGTAACATCATTGTGACATCGTGACATCACAGTGACATCATCGTGACATCACAGTGACATCATCTGGACTTCATCTTGACTTCATCTTGACATTATAGTAACATCATCGGGACATCGTGACATCACAGTGACATCATCGTGACATCACAGTGACATCATCTGGACTTCATCTTGACATTATAGTAACATCATCGGGACATCGTGACATCATAGTGACATCATAGTGACATCATAGTGACACAATCATGACACCATCCTGCAATCATCGGGACATCATAACGATATCAACATCATGACATTATCGTAACATCATCGTGACATCTTCGTGACATCACAGTGACATCATCGGGACTTCATCTTGACATTTATGTAACATCATCGGGACATCGTGACATCACAGTGAGATCACCGTGACATCATCGTGACATCACAGTGACATCATAGTGACATCGCAGTGACATCACAGTGACATCGTAGTGACATCATCGTGACATCACTGTGACATCACCATGACATTATTGTGACATCACAGTGACATCATAGTGACATCATAGTGACATCATAATGACACAATCAAGACACCATCCTGCAATCATCGGGACATCATAAGGATATCATCATCATGACATTATCGTAACGTCATTGTGACATCATCGTGACATCATCAGGACTTCATCTTGACATTTTCGTAACATCTTCGGGACATCGTGACATCACAGTGACATCATCGTGACATCATCGTGACATCATAGCGACACAATCATGACACCATCTTGCCATCATCGGGACATCACCGTAACTTCATCATGACATTATCGTAACGTCATCGTGACACAATAGGGATATCCTTGTGACATCCTCGTGACATCACCGTGACATCATCATGCCATCATCGTGACATCATCGTGACATCATCGTGACATCATAGTGACACAATCATGACACCATCCTGCAATCATCGGGACATCATAAGGATATCATCATCATGACATTATCGTAACGTCATCGTGGTCATCATGACATCACCGTGACATCATCGTGACATCATCATGACATCACAGTGACAACATCGTGACATCATAGTGACACAACCATGGCACCATCCTGCAATCATTGGGACATCATAAGGATATCATCATCATGACATTACTGTAACGTCATCGTGACATCACCGTGACATCATCTGGACTTCATCTTGACATTATCGTAACATCATCGGGACATCGTGACATCACAGTGACATCATCGGGACATCATTGTGACATCACCATGACATCATCGTGACATCATAGTGACACAATCATAACACCATCGTGCCATCATCGGGACATCATAAGGATATCATCATCATGACATTATCGTAACGCCATCGTGACATCACCGTGACATCACTGTGACATCATCAGGACTTCATCTTGACATTTTCGTAACATCATCGTGACACAATCGCGACATCCACGTGACATCACCTTGACATCACCGTGGCATCATTGGGACATCCTCGTGACATCACCATGACATCATCGTGACATTACTGTGACATCACTGTGACATCATCGTGACATCATAGTGACATCATAGTGACATCATAGTGACACAATCATGACACCATCCTGCAATCATCGGGAAATCATAAGGATATCATCATCATGACATTATCGTAACGCCATCGTGACATCACCGTGACATCATCGGGACTTCATCTTGGCATTTTAGTAACATCATCGGGACATCGGGACATCACCGTGACATCACAGTGACATCATAGTGACATCATCGTGACATCACTGTGACATCACCGTGACATTACAGTGACATCATAGTGACATCACAGTGACATCACAATGACATCGTAGTGACATCATCGTGACATCATAGTGACATCATAATGACATCATCATGACATCATAGTGTCACCATCCTGCAATCATCGGGACATCATAAGGATATCATCATCATGATATTATCGTAACGGCATCGTGACATCACCGTGACATCATCGGGACTTCATCTTAGCATTTTTATAACATCATCGGGACATCGTGACATCACCGTGACATCACTGTGACATCACAGTGACATCACAGTGACATCACAGTGCATCACAGTGACATCACAGTGACATCATAGTGACATCACAGTGACATAATCGTGACATCACTGTGACATCACCGTGACATTATCGTGACATCACAGTGACATCATCGTGACATCATAGTGACATCATAGTGACATCATCGTGACATCATAGTGACATCATCATGACATCATAGTGACACAATCATGACACCATCCTGCAATCATCGGGACATCATAAGGATATCATCATCATGACATTATCGTAACGTCATCGTAAAGTCATCATGACATCACCGTGACATCATCGTGACATCATCATGACATCACAGTGACAACATCGTGACATCATCATGACATCACAGTGACAACATCGTGACATCATAGTGACACAACCATGACACCATTCTGCAATCATTGGGACATCATAAGGATATCATCATCATGACATTATCGTAACGTCATCGTAACATCAACGTGACTTCATCTGGACATCACAGTGACATCACAGTGACATCACAGTGACATCACAGTGACATCATAGTGACATCATCATGATATCATAGTGACATCATAGTGACATCATAGTGACATCATAGTGACACAATCATGACACCATCCTGCAATCATAGGGACATCATAAGGATATCATCATCATGACATTATCGTAACGCCATCGTGACATCACCGTGACATCATCGGGACTTCATCTTGACATTTTCCTAACATCATCGGGACATCGTGACATCACAGTGACATCACCGTGACATCACAGTGACATCACCGTGACATCACAGTGACATCACAGTGACATCACAGTGACATCACAGTGACATCACAGTGACATCATAGTGACATCACAGTGACATTATCGTGACATCACTGTGACATCACCGTGACATTATTGTGACATCACAGTGACATCATTGTGACATCATAGTGACATCATCATGACATCATAGGGGCACAATCATGACACCATCCTGCAATCATCGGGACTTCATAAGGATATCATCATCATGACATTATCGTAACGTCATTGTGACATCATCGTGACATCATCGTGACATTTTTGTAACATCATCGGGACATTGTGACATCACCGTGACATCACCGTGACATCACAGTGACATCACAGTGACATCACAGTGACATCACAGTGCATCACAGTGACATCACAGTGACATCATAGTGACATCACAGTGACATAATCGTGACATCACTGTGACATCACCGTGACATTAGCGTGACATCACAGTGACATCATCGTGACATCATAGTGACATCATAGTGACATCATAGTGACATCATCATGACATCATATTGACATAATCATGACACCATCCTGCAATCATCAGGACATCATAAGTATATCATCATCATGACATTATCGTAACGTCATCGTGAAGTCATCATGACATCACAGTGACATCATCGTAACACAATCATGACACCATCCTGCAATCATCGGGACATCATAAGGATATCATCATCATGACATTATAGTAACGTCATCATAACGTCATCGTGACATCACAGTGACATCATCTGGACTTCATCTTGACATTATAGTAACATCATTGTGACATCGTGACATCACAGTGACATCATCGTGACATCATCGTGACATCATCGTGACATCACAGTGACATCATCTGGACTTCATCTTGACATTATAGTAACATCATCGGGACATCGTGACATCACAGTGACATCATCGTGACATCATCGTGACATCAAAGTGACATCATCTGGACTTCATCTTGACATTATAGTAACATCATCGGGACATCGTGACATCATAGTGACATCATAGTGACATCATAGTGACACAATCATGACACCATCCTGCAATCATCGGGACATCATAAGGATATCATCATCATGACATTATCGTAACGTCATCGTGACATCATCATGACATCACTGTGACATCATCAGGATTCATCTTGACATATTCGTAACATCATCGGGACATCGTGACATCACAGTGACATCTCCGTGACATCACTGTGACATCTCCGTGACATCACAGTGACATCACAGTGGCATCATAGTGACATCACTGTGTCATCAACGTGACATCACTGAGACATCACAGTGACATTATTGTGACATCACAGTGACATCATCGTGACATCATAGTGACATCATGGTGACATCATCATGACATCATAGTGACACAATCATGACACCATCCTGCAATCATCGGGACATCATAAGGATATCATCATCATGACATTATCGTAACGCCATCGTGACATCACCGTGACATCATTGGGACTTCATCTTGACATTATCGTAACGTCATCGTGACATCATTGTGACATCACTGTGACATCATCGGGACTTCATCTTGACATTTTCGTAACATAATCGGGACATCGTGACATCACAGTGACATCACAGTGACATCACAGTGACATCATAGTGACATCACAGTGACATCACAGTGACATCATCGTGACATCACTGTGACATCACCGTGACATTATCGTGAAATCACAGTGACATCATCGTGACATCATAGTGACATCATAGTGACACAATCATGACACCATCCTGCAATCATCGGGACATCATAAGGATATCATCATCATGACATTATCGTAACGTCATCGTGACATCATCGTGACATCATCGGGACATCATCGGGACTTCATCTTGACATTTTCGTAACGTCATCGTGACACAATAGGGATATCCTTGTGACATCCTCGTGACATCACCGTGGCATCATCATGCCATCATCGTGACATCATCGTGACATCATAGTGACACAATCATGACACCATCCTGCAATCATCGGGACATCATAAGGATATCATCATCATGACATTATCGTAACGTCAACGTAACGTCATTGTGACATCACAGTGATATCATCTGGACTTCATCTTGACATTATAGTAACATCATCGGGACATCGTGACATCACAGTGACATCATCGTGACATCACCGTGACATCACCGTGACATCATAGTGACACAATCAAAACAGCATTGTGACATCATTGTGACATCATCGTGACATCATCGTGACATCTTCATGACATCATAGTAACATAACAGTGACATCATCGTGATATCCCCGTGACATCATCGTGACATCACAGTGACATCATCGTGACATCACTGTGACATCACAGTGACATTATCGTGACATCACAGTGACACAATCATGACACCATCCTGCAATCATCGGGGTATCAAAAGGATATCATCATCATGACATTATCGTAACGTCATCGTGACATCATTGTGACATCACTGTGACATCATCGGGACTTCATCTTGACATATTCGTAACATCATCGGGACATCGTGACATCACAGTGACATCTCCGTGACATCACAGTGACATCACAGTGACATCATAGTGACATCACAGTGGCATCATAGTGACATCACTGTGACATCAACGTGACATCACTGTGACATCACAGTGACATTATTGTGACATCACAGTGACATCATAGTGACATCATGGTGACACAATCATGACACCATCCTGCAATCATCGGGACATCATAAGGATATCATCATCATGACATTATCGTAACGCCATCGTGACATCACCGTGACATCATCGGGACTTCATCTTGACATTTTCGTAACATCATCGGGACATTGTGACATCACAGTGACATCACAGTGACATCACAGTGTCATCACAGTGACATCACAGTGACATCATCGTGACATCACTGTGACATCACTGTGACATTATCGTGACATCACAGTGACACAATCATGACACCATCCTGCAATTATCGGGACATCAAAAGGATATCATCATCATAACATTATCGTAACGTCATCGTTGTGACATCACTGTGACATCATTGGGACTTCATCTTGACATTTTCGTAACATAATCGGGACATCACAGTGACATCACAGTGACATCACAGTGACATCATCGGGATCTCACTGTGATGTCACAGTGACATCACAGTGACATCACAGTGACATCATAGTGACATCACAGTGACATCATCGTGACATCACTGTGACATCACCGTGACATTATCGTGAAATCACAGTGACATCATCGTGACATCATAGTGACATCATCGTGACATCATCATGACATCATATTGACACAATCATGACACCATCCTGCATTCATCGGGACATCATAAGGATATCATCATCATGACATTATCGTAACGTCATCGTGACATCATCGTGACATCATCGGGACTTCATCTTGACATTTTCGTAACGTCATCGTGACACAATAGGGATATCCTTGTGACATCCTCGTGACATCACCGTGGCATCATCATGCCATCATCGTGACATCATCGTGACATCATAGTGACACAATCATGACACCATCCTGCAATCATCGGGACATCATAAGGATATCATCATCAGGACATTATCGTAACGTCAACGTAAAGTCATTGTGACATTGTGACATCATCTGGACTTCATCTTGACATTATAGTAACATCATCGGGACATCGTGACATCACAGTGACATCATCGTGACATCATCGTGACATCACCGTGACATCACCGTGACATCATAGTGACACAATCATAACAACATTGTGACATCATCGTGACATCATCGTGACATCTTCATGACATCATAGTAACATAACAGTGACATCATAGTGACATCATCGTGATATCCCCGTGACATCATAGTGACATCATCATGACATCATAGTGACACAATCATGACACCATCCTGCAATCATCGGGACATCATAAGGATATCATCATCATGACATAATCGTAACGTCATCGTGACATCAACCTGACATCACTGTGACATCATCGGGATTCATCTTGACATATTCGTAACATCATCGGGACATCGTGACATCACAGTGACATCACAGTGACATCATAGTGACATCATCGTGACATCATCGTGACATCACCGTGACATTATTGTGACATCACAGTGACATCATCGTGACATCATAGTGACATCATCATGACATCATCATGACATCATAGTGACACAATCATGACACCATCCTGCAATCATCGGGACATCATAAGGATCTCATCATCATGACATTATCGTAACGCCATCGTGACATCACCGTGACATCATCGGGACTTCATCTTGACATTGTCGTAACATCATTGGGACATCGTGACATCACAGTGACATCACAGTGACATCACAGTGACATCACAGTGACATCATAGTGACATCATCGTGACATCACTGTGACATCACCGTGACATTATCGTGACGTCACAGTGACATCATCGTGACATCATAGTGACATCATAATGACATCATCATGACATCATAGTGACACAATCATGACACCATCCTGCAATCATCGGGACATCATAAGGATATCATCATCATGACATAATCGTAACGTCATCGTGACATCATTGTAACATCACTGTGACATCATCGGGACTTCATCATGACATTTTTGTAACATCATCGGGACATTATGACATCACTGTGACATCACAGTGACATCACAGTGGACATCATCGTGACATCACAGTGACATCATAGTGACATCACTGTGACATCATCATGACATCACCATGACATCATCGTGACATCATCGTGACATCACAGTGACATCACTGTGACATCATTGTGACATCATCGTGACATCATAGCGGCACAATCATGACACCATCGTGCCATCATTGGGACATCACCGAAACTTCATCATGACATTATCGCAACGTCATCGTGAAGCAATAGGGGACATCCTCGTGACATCACAGTGACATCACAGTGACATCATCGTGACATCACCGTGACATTATCATGACATCACCGTGACATCACAGTGACATCATCGTGACATCATCGTGACATCACAGTGACATCACGGTGACATCATAGTGGCACTATCATGATCATGACATTATCGTAACGTCATCGTAACGTCATCATGACATCACAGTGACATCATCGTGACATTTCTGTGACATCATCATGACATCACCGTGACATCACAATGACATCATCGTGACATCACTGTGACATCACTGTGACATCACCGTGACATTATCGTGACATCACTGTGACATCACAGTGACATCATCGTGACACCATTGTGACATCATCGTGACATCATCATGACATCATAGTGACATCACAGTGACATTCATAGTGACATCATCGTGACATCACTGTGACATCATCATGACATCAATGTGACATCACCGTGACATTATCGTGACATCACAGTGACATCATTGTGACATCATCGTGACATCATAGTGACATCATCATGACATCATAGTGACACAATCATGACACCATCCTGCAATCATCGGGACATCATAACGATATCAACATCATGACATTATCGTAACGTCATCGTGACATCTTCGTGACATCACAGTGACATCATCGGGACTTCATCTTGACATTTATGTAACATCATCGGGACATCGGGACATCACAGTGACATCACCGTGACATCACAGTGACAACACAGTGACATCACAGTGACATCGCAGTGACATCAACAGTGACATCATAGTGACATCATCGTGACATCACTGTGACATCACCATGACATTATCTTGACATCACAGTGACATCATAATGACATCATAGTGACATCATAGTGACATCATAGTGACACAATCATGACACCATCCTGCAATCATCGGGACATCATAAGGATATCATCATCATGACATTATCGTAACGTCATCGTGACATCATCGTGACATCATCAGGACTTCAGCTTGACATTTTCGTAACATCATCGGGACATCGTGACATCACAGTGACATCACCGTGACATCATCGTGACATCATCGTGACATCATAGCGACACAATCATAACACCATCGTGCAATCATCGGGACATCACAGAAACTTCATCATGACATTTTCGTAACATCATCGTAACACAATCGGGACATCCACGTGACATCACCTTGACATCACCGTGGCATCATTGGGACATCCTCGTGACATCACCATGACATCATCATGACATCATCGTGACATCACAGTGACATCACTGTGACATCATCGTGACAACATCGTGACATCATAGGGGCACAATCATGACACCATCCTGCAATCATCGGGACAACATAAGGATATCATCATCATGACATTATCGTAACGTCATTGTGACATCATCATGACATCATATTGACACAATCATGACACCATCCTGCATTCATCGGGACATCATAAGGATATCATCATCATGACATTATCGTAACGTCATCGTGACATCATCGTGACATCATCGTGACATCATCGGGACTTTATCTTGACATTTTCGTAACGTCATCGTGACACAATAGGGATATCCCCGTGACATCATCGTGACATCACAGTGACATCATCGTGACATCATAGTGACATCATCATGACATCATAGTGACACAATCATGACACCATCCTGCAATCATCGGGACATCATAAGGATATCATCATCATGACATAATCGTAACGTCATCGTGACATCATCGTGACATCACTGTGACATCATCGGGATTCATCTTGACATATTCGTAACATCATCGGGACATCGTGACATCACAGTGACATCATAGTGACATCATCGTGACATCATCGTGACATCACCGTGACATTATTGTGACATCACAGTGACATCATCGTGACATCATAGTGACATCATAGTGACATCATCACGACATCATAGTGACACAATCATGACACCGTCCTGCAATCATCGGGACATCATAAGGATATCATCATCATGACATTATCGTAACGCCATTGTGACATCACCGTGACATCATCGGGACTTCATCTTGACATTGTCGTAACATCATTGGGACATCGTGACATCACAGTGACATCACAGTGACATCATAGTGACATCACAGTGACATCATCGTGACATCAGTGTGACATCACCGTGACATTATCGTGACATCACAGTGACATCATCATGACATCATAGTGACACAATCATGACACCATCCTGCAATCATCGGGACATCAAAAGGATATCATCATCATGACATAATCGTAACGTCATCGTGACATCATTGTAACATCACTGTGACATCGCCGGGACTTCATCATGACATTTTTGTAACATCATAGGGACATCGTGACATCACTGTGACATCACAGTGACATCACAGTGACATCACAGTGACATCATCGTGACATCACAGTGACATCATAGTGACATCATTGTGACATCCCTGTGACATCATCATGACATCACCATGACATCCTCGTGACATCATCGTGACATCACAGTGACATCACTGTGACATCATCGTGACATCATAGCGGCACAATCATGACACCATCGTGCCATCATTGGGACATCACCGAAACTTCATCATGACATTATCGCAACGTCATCGTGAAACAATAGGGACATCCTCGTGACATCACAGTGACATCACAGTGACATCATCGTGACATCACTGTGACATGATCATGACATCACCGTGACATCATAGTGACATCATTGTGACATCATCGTGACATCACTGTGACATCACCGTGACATTATCATGACATCACCGTGACATCACAGTGACATCATCGTGGCATCATCGTGACATCACAGTGACATCACGGTGACATCATAGTGGCACTATCATGATCATGACATTATCGTATTGTCATCGTAACGTCATCATGACATCACAGTGACATCACAGTGACATCATCGTGACATTTCTGTGACATCATCATGACATCACCGTGACATCACAGTGACATCATCGTGACACCATTGTGACATCATCGTGACATCATCATGACATCATAGTGACATCACAGTGACATCATAGTGACATCATCGTGACATCACTGTGACATCATCGTGACATCACTGCGACATCACCGTGACATTATCGTGACATCACAGTGACATCATTGTGACATCATCGTGACATCATAGTGACATCATCATGACATCATAATGACACAATCATGACAATATCCTGCAATCATCGGGACATCATAACGATATCAACATCATGACATTATC
Source organism: Xenopus petersii (assembly GCA_038501925.1). Lineage (NCBI taxonomy): Eukaryota > Metazoa > Chordata > Amphibia > Anura > Pipidae > Xenopus > Xenopus petersii. Next base: position 215,901 of record JBCGBM010000656.1, on the reverse strand, counting down.
GTAACGTCATTGTGACATCTTCGTGACATCACAGTGACATCATCGGGACTTCATCTTGACATTTATGTAACATCATCGGGACATCGGGACATCACAGTGACATCACCGTGACATCACAGTGACATCGCAGTGACATCACAGTGACATCATAGTGACATCATCGTGACATCACTGTGACATCACCATGACATTATCGTGACATCACAGTGACATCATAGTGACATCATAGTGACATCATAGTGACACAATCATGACACCATCCTGCAATCATCGGGACATCATAAGGATATCATCATCATGACATTATCGTAACGTCATCGTGACATCATCGTGACATCATCAGGACTTCATCTTGACATTTTCGTAACATCATCGGGACATCGTGACATCACAGTGACATCACCGTGACATCATCGTGACATCATCGTGACAGCATAGCGACACAATCATAACATCATCGTGCAATCATCGGGACATCACAGAAACTTCATCATGACATTTTCGTAACATCATCGTAACACAATCGGGACATCCACGTGACATCACTGTGGCATCATTGGGACATCCTTGTGACATCACCATGACATCATCGTGACATCACAGTGACATCACTGTGACATCATCGTGACATCATCCTGACATCATAGGGGCACAATCATGACACCATCCTGCAATCATCGGGACATCATAAGGATATCATCATCATGACATTATCGTAACGTCATTGTGACATCATCATGACATCATAGTGACACAATCATGACACCATCCTGCAATCATCGGGACATCATAAAGGATATCATCATCATGACATTATCGTAACGTCATCGTGACATCACAGTGACATCACAGTGACATCATAGTGACATCATCGTGACATCACTTTGTCATCACCATGAAATTATCGTGACATCACAGTGACATCATCGTGACATCATAGTGACATCATAGTAACATCATCATGACATCATAGTGACACAATCATGACACCATCCTGCGCTCATCGGGGACATCATAAGGATATCATCATCATGACATTATCGTAATGTCATTGTGACATCACTGTGACATCATCGGGACTACATCTTGACATTTTCGTAACATCATCGGGAATATCGTGATATCACAGTGACATCACCGTGATATCATCGTGACATCATCGTGACATCATAGCGATACAATCATGACACCATCTTGCCATCATCGGGACATCACCGAAACTTCATCATGACATTATCGCAACGTCATCGTGACACAATAGGGATATCCTTGTGACATCCTTGTGACATCACCGTGACATCATCATGCCATCATCGTGACATCATAGTGACACAATAATGACACCACCCTGCAATCATCGGGACATCATAAGGATATCATCATCATGACATTATCGCAACTTCATCGTGACATCACTGTGACATCATCGGGACTTCATCTTGACATTTTCATAACATCATCGGGACATCGTGACATCACAGTGACATCACCGTGAAATCACCGTGACATCACCGTGACATCACCGTGACATCATTGTGACATCATAGTGACATCATCATGACACCATCCTGCAATCATCGGGACATCATAAGGATATCATCATCATGACATTATCTTAACGTCATCGTGACATCATCGTGACATCACTGTGACATCATCGGGACTTCATCTTGACATTTTCATAACATCATCGGGACATCGTGACATCACAGTGACATCACAGTGACATCATCGTGACATCATAGTGACACAATCATGACACCATCTTGCCATCATCGGGACATCACCGAAACTTCATCATGACATTATCGTAACGTCATTGTGACACAATAGGGATATCCTTGTGACATCCTCGTGACATCACCGTGACATCATCATGCCATCATCGTGACATAATCGTGACATCATAGTGACACAATCATGACACCATCCTGCAATCATCGGGACATCATAAGGATATCATCATCATGACATTATCGTAACGTCATCGTGAAGTCATCATGACATCACAGTGACATCATCGTAACACAATCATGACACCATCCTGCAATCATCAAGACATCATAAGGATATCATCATCATGACATTATCGTAACGTCATCATGACATTACAGTGACATCACAGGGACATCATCGTGACATCACTGTGACATCATCATGACATCACAGTGACATCATCGTGACATCACCGTGACATCACAGTGACATCATCGTGACATCATCGTGACACAATAGGGACATTATCGTAACGTCATTGTGACACAATAGGGATATCCTTGTGACATCCTCGTGACATCACCGTGACATCATCATGCCATCATCGTGACATCATCATGACATAATAGTGACACAATCATGACACCATCCTGCAATCATCGGGACATCATAAGGATATCATCATCATGACATTATCGTAACGTCATCGTGAAGTCATCATGACATCACCGTGACACCATCCTGCAATCATTGGGACATCACTGTGACATCACCGTGACATTATCATGACATCACAGTGACATCATCAAGACATCATAGTGACACAATCATGACACCATCCTGCAATCATCGGGACATCATAAGGATATCATCATCATGACATTATCGTTCTGTCATCGTGACATCATCGTGACATCACTGTGACATCATCGGGACTTCATCTTGACATTTTCGTAACATCATCGGGACATCGTGACATCACAGTGACATCACCGTGACATCATCGTGACATCATCGTGACATCATAGCGACACAATCATGACACCATCTTGCCATCATCGGGACATCACCGAAACTTCATCATGACATTATCGTAACGTCATCGTGACACAATAGGGATATCCTTGTGACATCCTCGTGACATCACCGTGACATCATCATGCCATCATCGTGACATCCTCGTGACATCACAGTGACATCACCGTGACATGATTGTGACATCATCGTGACATCATAGCGGCACAATCATGACACCATCATGCCATCATTGGGACATCACCGAAACTTCATCAGGACATTATCGTAACGTCATCGTGAAACAATAGGGACATCCTCGTGACATCACAGTGACATCACAGTGACATTATCGTGACATCACAGTGACATCATCGTGACATCACTGTGACATAATCGTGACATCACTGTGACATTATCGTGGCATCACAGTGACATCATAGTGACATCATCATGACATCATAGTGACACAATCATGACACCATCCTGCAATCATCGGGACATCATAAGGATATCATCATCATGACATTATCATAACGTCATCGTGACATCATCGTGACATCACTGTGACATCATCGGGACTTCATCTTGACATTTTCGTAACATCATCGGGACATCGTGACATCATCGTGACATCATAGTGACATCATCAAGACATCATAGTGACACAATCATGACACCATCCTGCAATCATCGGGACATCATAAGGATATCATTATCATGACATTATCGCAACGTCATCGTTACATCATCGTGACATCACTGTGACATCATCGGGACTTCATCTTGACATTTTCATAACATCATCGGGACATCGTGACATCACAGTGACATCACCGTGAAATCACCGTGACATCACCGTGACATCACAGTGACACAATCATGACACCATCTTGCCATCATCGGGACATCACCGAAACGTCATCATGACATTATCGTAACGTCATCGTGACACAATAGGGATATCCTTGTGACATCCTCGTGACATCACCGTGACATCATCATGCCATCATCGTGACATCACAGTGACATCACAGTGACATCATCGTGACATCATCGTGACATCATAGCGACACAATCATGACACCATCTTGCCATCATCGGGACATCACCGAAACGTCATCATGACATTATCGTAACGTCATCGTGACACAATAGGGATATCCTTGTGACATCCTCGTGACATCACCGTGACATCATCATGCCATCATCGTGACATCACAGTGACATCACAGTGACATCACCGTGACATGATTGTGACATCATCGTGACATCATAGCGGCACAATCATGACACCATCGTGCCATCATTGGGACATCACCGAAACTTCATCATGACATTATCGTAACGTCATCGTGAAACAATAGGGACATCCTCGTGACATCACAGTGACATTATTGTGACATCACAGTGACATCATCGTGACATCACTGTGACATAATCGTGACATCACTGTGACATTATCGTGACATCACAGTGACATCATAGTGACATCATCATGACATCATAGTGACACAATCATGACACCATCCTGCAATCATCGGGACATCATAAGGATATCATCATCATGACATTATCATAACGTCATCGTGACATCATCGTGACATCACTGTGACATCATCGGGACTTCATCTTGACATTTTCGTAACATCATCGGGACATCGTGACATCACCGTGACATCATCGTGACATCATCATGACATCATAGTGACACAATCATGACACCATCCTGCAATCATCGGGACATCATAAGGATATCATTATCATGACATTATCGCAACGTCATCGTGACATCATCGTGACATCACTGTGACATCATCGGGACTTCATCTTGACATTTTCATAACATCATCGGGACATCGTGACATCACAGTGACATCACCGTGAAATCACCGTGACATCACCGTGACATCACAGTGACATCATTGTGACATCATAGTGACATCATAGTGACACCATCATGACATCATAGTGACACAATCATGACACCATCCTGCAATCTGGACATCATAAGGATATCATCATCATGAAATTATCGTAACGTCATCGTGACATCACTGTGACATCATCGGGACTTCATCTTGACATTTTTGTAACATCATCGGGACATCGTGACATCACAGTGACATCACCGTGACATCATCGTGACATCATCGTGACATCATAGCGACACAATCATGACACCATCTTGCCATCATCGGGACATCACCGAAACGTCATCATGACATTATCGTAACGTCATCGTGACACAATAGGGATATCCTTGTGACATCCTCGTGACATCACCGTGACATCATCATGCCATCATCGTGACATCACAGTGACATCACAGTGACATCACCGTGACATCATCGTGACATCACCGTGACATCATAGTGACACAATCATAACACCATCGTGCCATCATCGGGACATCACAGAAACTTCATCATGACATTTTCGTAACATCATCGTGACACAATCGGGACATCCTCTTGACATCACCTTGACATCACAGTGACATCATCGGGACATCCTTGTGACATCACCATGACATCATCGTGACATCACAGTGACATCACCGTGACATGATTGTGACATCATTGTGACATCATAGCGGCACAATCATGACACCATCGTGCCATCATTGGGACATCACCGAAACTTCATCATGACATTATCGTAACGTCATCGTGACACAATAGGGACATCCTCGTGACATCACAGTGACATCACAGTGACATCATCGTAACACAATCATGACACCATCCTGCAATCATCAGGACATCATAAGGATATCACCATCATGACATTATCGTAGCGTCATCATGACATCATCGTCACATCACAGTGACATCATCGTGACATCATCAAGACATCATCATGACATCACAGTGACATCATCGTGACATCATAGTGACAGAATCATGACACCATCCTGAAATCATCGGGACATCATAAGGATATCATCATCATGACATTATCGTAACGTCATCGTGACATCACAGTGACATCACCGGGACTTCATCTTGACATTTATGTAACATCATCGGGACATCGTGACATCACAGTGACATCGCCGTGACATCACAGTGACATCATAATGACATCGCAGTGACATCATCGTGACATCACTGTGACATAACCATGACATTATCGTGACATCACAGTGACATCATAGTGACATCATAGTGACATCATAGTGACATCATAGTGACATAATCAGGACTTCATCTTGACATTTTCGTAACATCATCGGGACATCGTGACATCACAGTGACATCACAGTGACATCACAGTGACATCACAGTGACATCATAGTGACATCACAGTGACATCACAGTGACATCATCGTGACATTATCGTGACATCATAGTGACGTCATAGTGACATCATAGTGACATCATCATGACATCATAGTGACACAATCATGACATTATCCTGCAATCATCGGACATCATAAGGATATCATCATCATGACATTATCGTAACGTCATTGTGACATCATCGTGACATCACTGTGACATCATCAGGACTTCATCTTGACATTTTCGTAATATCATCGGGACATTGTGACATCACAGTGACATCACAGTGACATCACAGTGACATCACAGTGACATCACAGTGACATCATCGTGACATTATCATGACATCATCGTGACATCATAGTGACGTCATAGTGACATCATAGTGACATCATAGTGACATCATCATGACATCATTGTGACACAATCATGACACCATCCTGCAATCATTAGGACATCATAAGGATATCATCATGACATTATCGTAACGTCATCGTGACATCATCGTGACATCACTGTGACATCATCGGGACTTCATCTTGACATTTTCATAACATCATCGTGACATTGTGACATCGTGACATCACAGTGACATCACCGTGACATTACAGTGACATCACAGTGACATCATAGTGACATCAGAGTGACATCACAGTGACATCATAGTGGCATCATCGTGACATCATCGTGACATCACAGTGACATCACAGTGACATCATCGTGACATCACAGTGACATCTCCGTGACATCACAGTGACATCACAGTGGCATCATAGTGACATCACAGTGACATCACAGTGGCATCATAGTGACATCACTGTGACATCATCGTGACATCACTGTGACATCACTGTGACATTATCGTGACATCACAGTGACACAATCATGACACCATCCTGCAATCATCGGGACATCAAAAGGATATCATCATCATAACATTATCGTAACGTCATCGTGACATCATTGTGACATCACTGTGACATCATCGGGACTTCATCTTGACATTTTCGTAACATCATCGGGACATCGTGACATCACAGTGACATCAAAGTGACATCAGAGTGACATCACAGTGGCATCATAGTGACATCACAGTGACATCACAGTGACATCATCGTGACATCACTGTGACATCACCGTGACATTATCGTGAAATCACAGTGACACCATCGTGACATCATAGTGACATCATAGTGACATCATCATGACATCATATTGACACAATCATGACACCATCCTGCAATCATCGGGACATCATAAGGATATCATCATCATGACATTTTCGTAACATCATCGGGACATCGTAACATCACAGTGACATCACCATGGCATCACAGTGACAATATCGTGACATCATCGTGACATCATAGCGACACAATCATGACACCATCTTGCAATCATCGGGACATCACCGAAACTTCATCATGACATTATCGTAACGTCATCGTGACACAATAGGGATATCCTTGTGACATCTTCGTGACATCACCGTGGCATCATCATGCCATCATCGTGACATCATAGTGACACAATCATGACACCATCCTGCAGTCATCGGGACATCATAAGGATATCATCATCATGACATTATCGTAACGTCAACGTAACATCATTGTGACATCACAGTGATATCATCTGGACTTCATCTTGACATTATAGTAACATCATCGGGACATCGTGACATCACAGTGACATCATCGTGACATCATCGTGACATCATCGTGACATCTTCATGACATCATAGTAACATCATCGTGATATCCCCGTGACATCATCGTGACATCACAGTGACATCATCGTGACATCATAGTGACATCATCATGACATCATAGTGACACAATCATGACACCATCCTGCAATCATCAGGACATCATAAGGATATCATCATCATGACATAATCGTAACGTCATCGTGACATCATCGTGACATCACTGTGACATCATCGGGATTCATCTTGACATATTCGTAACATCATCGGGACATTGTGACATCACAGTGACATCATAGTGACATCATTGTGACATCACTGTGACATCATCGTGACATCACCGTGACATTATTGTGACATCACCGTGACATCATCGGGATTTCATCTTGACATTGTCGTAACATCATTGGGACATCGTGACATCACAGTGACATCACAGTGACATCACAGTGACATCACAGTGACATCACAGTCACATCACATTGACATCACAGTGACATCACAGTGACATCATTGTGACATCACTGTGACATCACCGTGACATTGTTGTGACATCACAGTGACATCATCGTGACATCATAGTGACATCATAATGACATCATCATGACATCATAGTGACACAATCATGACACCATCCTGCAATCATCGGGACATCAAAAGGATATCATCATCATGACATTATCGTAACGTCATCGTGACATCATTGTGACATCACTGTGACATCATCGGGACTTCATCTTGACATTTTCGCAACATCATCGGGACATTGTGACATCACAGTGACATCACAGTGACATCACAGTGACATCACAGTGACATCATAGTGACATCACAGTGACATCATCGTGACATCATAGTGACACAATCATAACACCATCGTGCCATCATCGGGACATCACAGAAACTTCATCATGACATTTTCGTACCATCATCGTGACACAATCGGGACATCCACGTGACATCACCTTGACATCACCGTGGCATCATTGGGACATCCTCGTGACATCACCATGACATCATCGTGACATCATCGTGACATCATCGTGACATCATAGCGGCACAATCATGACACCATCGTGCCATCATTGGGACATCACCGAAACTTCATCATGACATTATCGCGACGTCATCGTGAAACAATAGGGACATCATCGTGACATCACAGTGACATCACAGTGACATCATCGTGACATTACTGTGACATCATCATGACATCACCGTGACATCACAATGACATCATCGTGACATCACTGTGACATTATCGTGACATCACAGTGACATCATCGTGACATCACCGTGACATCATCGTGACATCATCGTGAGATCATAGTGACACAATCATAACATCATTGTGACATCATTGTGACATCATTGTGACATCATCGTGACATCATCGTGACATCATCGTGACATCATCATGACATCATAGTGACATCACAGTGACATCATAGTGACATCACTGTGACATCATCGTGACATCACTGTGACATCACAGTGACATTATTGTGACATCATTGTGACATCATTGTGACATCATAGTGACATCATCATGACACCATCCTGCAATCATCGGGACATCATAACGATATCAACATCATGACATTATCGTAACGTCATCGTGACATCTTCGTGACATCACAGTGACATCATCGGGACTTCATCTTGACATTTATGTAACATCATCGGGACATCGGGACATCACAGTGACATCACCGTGACATCACAGTGACATCACAGTGACATCACAGTGACATCGCAGTGACATCACAGTGACATCATAGTGACATCATCGTGACATCACTGTGACATCACCATGACATTATCGTGACATCACAGTGACATCATAGTGACATCATAGTGACATCATAGTGACATCATAGTGACACAATCATGACACCATCCTGCAATCATCGGGACATCATAAGGATATCATCATCATGACATTATCGTAACGTCATCGTGACATCATCGTGACATCATCAGGACTTCATCTTGACATTTTCGTAACATCATCGGGACATCGTGACATCACAGTGACATCACCGTGACATCATCGTGACATCATCGTGACATCATAGCGACACAATCATGACACCATCTTGCCATCATCGGGACATCACCGAAACTTCATCATTACATTATCGTAACGTCATCGTGAAGTCATCATGACATCACAGTGACAACATCGTGACATCATAGTGACACAACCATGACACCATCCTGCAATCATTGGGACATCATAAGGATATCATCATCATGACATTATCGTAACTTCATCGTGACATCATCGTGACATCACTGTGACATCATCGGGACTTCATCTTGACATTTTCATAACATCATCGGGACATTGTGACATCACAGTGACACACAGTGACATCACCGTGATATCATTGTAACATCATCGTGACATCATCATGACATCACAGTGACATCATAGTGACATCACAGTGACATCACAGTGACATCATTGTGACATCACTGTGACATCACCATGACATAATCGTGACATCACAGTGACATCATCGTGACATCATAGTGACATCATCATGACATCATAGTGACACAATCATGACACCATCCTGCAATCATCGGGACATCATAAGGATATCATCATCATGACATTATCGTAACGTCATCGTGACATCAACGTGACATCACAGTGACATCACCGGGACTTCATCTTGACATTTATGTAACATCATCGGGACATCGTGACATCACAGTGACATCGCCGTGACGTCACAGTGACATCATAGTGACATCGCAGTGACATCATCGTGACATCATAGTGACATCATCGTGACATCACTGTGACATCACCATGACATTATCGTGACATCACAGTGACATCATAGTGACATCATAGTGACATCATAGTGACATCATAGTGACATCATAGTGACATAATCAGGACTTCATCTTGACATTTTCGTAACATCATCGGGACATCGTGACATCACAGTGACATCACCGTGACATCACAGTGACATCACAGTGACATCATAGTGACATCACAGTGACATCAGAGTGACATCATCGTGACATTATCGTGACATCATAGTGACGTCATAGTGACGTCATAGTGACGTCATAGTGACATCATCATGACATCATAGTGACACAATCATGACACCATCCTGCAATCATCAGGACATCATAAGGATATCATCATCATGACATTATTGTAACGTCATCGTGACATCATCGTGACATCACTGTGACATCATCGGGACTTCATCTTGACAATTTCATAACATCATCGTGACATTGTGACATCACTGTGACATCATCAGGACTTCATCTTGACATTTTCGTAACATCATCGGGACATCGTGACATCACAGTGACATCACAGTGACATCACAGTGACATCACAGTGACATCATAGTGGCATCATCGTGACATCACTGTGACATCATCGTGACATCATAGTGGCATCATCGTGACATCACTGTGACATCATCGTGACATCACAGTGACATCATCGTGACATCATAGTGACACAATCATGACATTATCCTGCAATCATCGGACATCATAAGGATATCATCATCATGACATTATCGTAACGTCATTGTGACATCATCGTGACATCACTGTGACATCATCAGGACTTCATCTTGACATTTTCGTAACATCATCGGGACATCGTGACATCACAGTGACATCACAGTGACATCACAGTGACATCACAGTGACATCACAGTGACATCACAGTGGATTGCTCCAAGGGAAGCTCTTTGTTTCGGACCAGGAGTGTTTTGGACTTGGGGGAGTTCACATGCTAAGGGCGTGTTCCTGATCTACTGCTTGCTGTATATCTGAAATAAACTCCTGTGTAAACCCCTCTTAAAGGTGTGGTATTTCCCTGTGTGTGCTAGTTGGTCATACGTCACACGTTACGTGACAATCGGGACATCGGGTCATCACAGTGACATCACCGTGACATCACAGTGACATCACAGTGACATCACAGTGACATCGCAGTGACATCACAGTGACATCATAGTGACATCATCGTGACATCACTGTGACATCACCATGACATTATCGTGACTTCACAGTGACATCATAGTGACATCATAGTGACATCATAGTGACATCATAGTGACACAATCATGACACCATCCTGCAATCATCGTAACTTCATCGTGACATCATCGTGACATCACTGTGACATCATCGGGACTTCATCTTGACATTTTCATAACATCATCGGGACATTGTGACATCACAGTGACACACAGTGACATCACCGTGACATCATTGTAACATCATCGTGACATTATCATGACATCATAGTGACATCACAGTGACATCATAGTGACATCACAGTGACATCACAGTGACATCATAGTGGCATCATCGTGACATCACTGTGACATCATCGTGACATCACAGTGACATCATCGTGACATCATAGTGACACAATCATGACATTATCCTGCAATCATCGGGACATCATAAGGATATCGTCATCATGACATTATCGTAACGTCATCGTGACATCATCGTGACATCACTGTGACATCATCAGGACTTCATCTTGACATTTTCGTAACATCATCGGGACATCGTGACATCACAGTGACATCACCGTGACATCACAGTGACATCACAGTGACATCACAGTGACATCACAGTGACATCATAGTGGCATCATCGTGACATCACTGTGACATCATCGTGACATCACAGTGACATCATCGTGACATCATAGTGACACAATCATGACATTATCCTGCAATCATCGGACATCATAAGGATATCATCATCATGACATTATCGTAACGTCATCGTGACATCATCGTGACATCTCTGTGACATCATCAGGACTTCATCTTGACATTTTCGTAACATCATCGGGACATTGTGACATCACAGTGACATCACCGGGACTTCATCTTGACATTTATGTAACATCATCGGGACATTGTGACATCACAGTGACATCGCCGTGACATCACAGTGACATCGCCGTGACATCACAGTGACATCAGAGTGACATCATAGTGACATCAGAGTGACATGACAGTGACATCATCGTGACATCACTGTGACATCACCATGACATTATCGTGACATCACAGTGACATCACAGTGACATCATAGTGACATCACAGTGACACCACAGTGACATCATCGTGACATTATCGTGACATCATCGTGACATCATAGTGACATCATAGTGACATCATCATGACATCATAGTGACATCATAGTGACATCATCATGACATCATAGTGACACAATCATGACACCATCCTGCAATCATCAGGACATCATAAGGATATCATCATCATGACATTATTGTAACGTCATCGTGACATCATCGTGACATCACTGTGACATCATCGGGACTTCATCTTGACATTTTCGTAACATCATCGGGACATCGTGACATCACAGTGACATCACCGTGACATCACAGTGACATCACAGTGACATCACCGTGACATCACAGTGACATCATAGTGGCATCATCGTGACATCACTGTGACATCATCGTGACATCACAGTGACATCATCGTGACATCATAGTGACACAATCATGACATTATCCTGCAATCATCGGGACATCATAAGGATATCATCATCATGACATTATCGTAACGTCATCGTGACATCATCGTGACATCACTGTGACATCATCAGGACTTCATCTTGACATTTTCGTAACATCATCGGGACATCGTGACATCACAGTGACATCACCGTGACATCACAGTGACATCACAGTGACATCACAGTGACATCACAGTGACATCACAGTGACATCATAGTGGCATCATCGTGACATCACTGTGACATCATCGTGACATCACAGTGACATCATCGTGACATCATAGTGACACAATCATGACATTATCCTGCAATCATCGGACATCATAAGGATATCATCATCATGACATTATCGTAACGTCATCGTGACATCATCGTGACATCACTGTGACATCATCAGGACTTCATCTTGACATTTTCGTAACATCATCGGGACATCGTGACATCACAGTGACATCACAAAGACATCACAGTGACATCACAGTGACATCACAGTGACATCACAGTGACATCATCGTGACATTATCGTGACATCATCGTGAAATCATAGTGACGTCATAGTGACATCATAGTGACATCATCATGACATCATTGTGACACAATCATGACACCATCCTGCAATCATCAGGACATCATAAGGATATCATCATCATGACATTATCGTAACGTCATCGTGACATCAACGTGACATCACAGTGACATCACCGGGACTTCATCTTGACATTTATGTAACATCATCGGGACATTGTGACATCACAGTGACATCACAGTGACATCATAGTGACATCGCAGTGACATCATAGTGACATCAGAGTGACATGACAGTGACATCATCGTGACATCACTGTGACATCACCATGACATTATCGTGACATCACAGTGACATCACCGTGACATCACAGTGACATCACAGTGACATCATAGTGACATCACAGTGACACCACAGTGACATCATCGTGACATTATCGTGACATCATTGTGACATCATAGTGACGTCATAGTAACATCATAGTGACATCATCATGACATCATAGTGACATCATAGTGACATCATCATGACATCATAGTGACACAATCATGACACCATCCTGCAATCATCAGGACATCATAAGGATATCAGCATCATGACATTATCGTAACGTCATCGTGACATCATCGTGACATCACTGTGACATCATCGGGACTTCATCTTGACATTTTCGTAACATCATCGGGACATCGTGACATCACAGTGACATCACCGTGACATCACAGTGACATCACAGTGACATCAAAGTGACATCACCGTGACATCACAGTGACATCACAGTGACATCATAGTGACATCACAGTGACATCACAGTGACATCATAGTGGCATCATCGTGACATCACTGTGACATCATCGTGACATCACAGTGACATCATCGTGACATCATAGTGACACAATCATGACATTATCCTGCAATCATCGGGACATCATAAGGATAGCATCATCATGACATTATCGTAACGTCATCGTGACATCATCGTGACATCACTGTGACATCATCAGGACTTCATCTTGACATTTTCGTAACATCATCGGGACATCGTGACATCACAGTGACATCACAGTGACATCATCGTGACATTTTCGTGACATCATCGTGAAATCATAGTGACGTCATAGTGACATCATAGTGACATCATAGTGACATCATCATGACATCATTGTGACACAATCATGACACCATCCTGCAATCATCAGGACATCATAAGGATATCATCATCTTGACATTATCGTAACGTCATCGTGACATCATCGTGACATCACTGTGACATCATCGGGACTTCATCTTGACATTTTCATAACATCATCGTGACATCGTGACATCACAGTGACATCACAGTGACATCACCGTGACATCACAGTGGCATCACAGTGACATCATAGTGACATCAAAGTGACATCACAGTAACATCATAGTGGCATCATCGTGACATCATCGTGACATCACAGTGACATCATCGTGACATCACTGTGACATCACCGTGACATTATCGTGACATCTTCGTGACATCATCGTGACATCATCGTGACATCATAGTGACACAATCATGACACCATCCTGCAATCATCGGGACATCATCAGGATATCATCATCATGACATTATCGTAACGTCATCGTGACATCATCGTGACATCACCGTGACATCATAGCGGCACAATCATGACGCCATCATCGGGACATCACCGAAACTTCATCATGACATTATCGTAACGTCATCGTGACACAATAGGGACATCCACGTGACATCACCTTGACATCACCGTGGCATCATTGGGACATCCAAGTGACATCACCATGACATCATCGTGACATCATTGTGACATCATCGTGACATCTTCGTGACATCATAGCGGCACAATCATGACACCATCGTGCCATCATTGGGACATCATTGAAACGTCATCATGACATTATCGCAACGTCATCGTGACACAATAGGGATATCCTTGTGACATCACCGTGACATTATCATGACATCACCGTGACATCACAGTGACATCATCGTGACATCACAGTGACATCACTGTGATATCATAGTGGCACTCTCATGATCACGACATTATCGTAACGTCATCGTAACGTCATCATGACATCACAGTGACATCATCGTGACATTACAGTGACATCATAGTGACATCACAGTAACATCACAGTGACATCATAGTGACATCATCGTGACATCATAGTGACATCATAATGACATCATCATGACATCATAGTGACACCATCCTGCAATCATCGGGACATCATAAGGATATCATCATCATGACATTATCGTAACGCCATCGTGACATCATCGGGACTTCATCGGGACTTCATCTTGACATTTTTGTAACATCATCGGGACATCGTGACATCACCGTGACATCACCGTGACATCACCGTGACATCACAGTGACATCACAGTGCATCACAGTGACATCATAGTGACATCACAGTGACATCATCGTGACATCACTGTGACATCACCGTGACATTATCGTGACATCACAGTGACATCATCGTGACATCATAGTGACATCATCATGACATCATATTGACACAATCATGACACCATCCTGCAATCATCGGGACATCATAAGGATATCATTATCATGACATTATCGCAACGTCATCGTGAAGTCATCATGACATCACAGTGACATCATCGTAACACAATCATGACACCATCCTGCAATCATCGGGACATCATAAGGATATCATCATCATGACATTATCGTAACGTCATTGTGAAGTCATCATGACATCACCTTGACATCATCATGACATCATCATGAAATCACAGTGACAACATCGTGACATCATAGTGACACAACCATGACACCATTCTGCAATCATTGGGACATCATAAGGATATCATCATCATGACATTATCGTAACGTCATCGTAACATCACCGTGACAGCATCTGGACTTCATCTTGACATTATCGTAACATCATCGGGACATCGTGACATCATCGTGACATCACTGTGACATCACCGTGACATCATCGTGACATCATAGTGACATCATAGTGACATCATAGTGACACAATCATGACACCATCCTGCAATCATCGGGAAATCATAAGGATAACATCATCATGACATTATCGTAACGCCATCGTGACATCACCGTGACATCACTGTGACATCATCGGGACTTCATCTTGACATTTTCGTAACATCATCGGGACATCGTGACATCACAGTGACATAACCGTGACATCACAGTGACATCATCGTGACAGCGTAGCGACACAATCATGACACCATCTTGCAATCATCGGGACATCACCGAAACTTATGATGATAAGGATATCATCATCATGACATTATCGTAACGTCATCGTGACACAATAGGGATATCCTTGTGACATCCTCGTGACATCATCGTGACATCATAGTGACACAATCATGACACCATCCTGCAATCATCGGGCCATCATAAGGATATCATCATCATGACATTATCGTAACGTCATCGTAACGTCATCAAAACGTCATCGTGACATCACAGTGACATCATCGTGACATCACTGTGACATCACCGAGACATTATTGTGACATCACAGTGACATCATCGTGACATCATAGTGACATCATCATGACATCATAGTGACACAATCATGACACCATCGTGCCATCATCGGGACATCACAGAAACTTCATCATGACATTTTCGTAACATCATCGTGACACAATCGGGACATCCACGTGACATCACCTTGACATCACCGTGGCATCATTGGGACATCCTCATGACATCATCGTGATATCATCGTGACATCACAGTGACATCACTGTGACATCATCGTGACATAATCGTGACATCATAGTGACACAATCATAACACCATTGTGCCATCAACGGGACATCACAGAAACTTCATCATGACATTTTCGTAACATCATCGTGACACAATAGGGACATCCTCGTGACATCACAGTGACATCACAGTGACATCACAGTGACATCATCGTGACATCACTGTGACATCATCATGACATCACCGTGACATCATAGTGACATCATCGTGACATCACAGTGACACCACCGTGACATCATAGTGGCACTATCATGATCATGAAATTATCGTAACGTTATGTAACGTCATCATGACATCACAGTGACATCATCGTGACATTACTGTGACATCCTCATGACATCACCGTGACATCACAATGACATCATCGTGACATCACTGTGACATTATCGTGACATCACTGTGACATCACTGTGACATCACAGTGACATCATCGTGACATACCGTGACATCACAGTGACATCATCGTGACATCATTGTGACATCATTGTGACATCATAGTAACATCATTATAACATCATAGTGACACAATCATGACACCATCCTGCACTCATCGGGACATCATAAGGATATCATCATCATGACATTATCGTAATGTCATCGTGACATCACTCTGACATCATCGGGACTTCATCTTGACATTTTCGTAACATCATCGGGAATATCGTGACATCACAGTGACATCACCGTGACATCATCGTGACATCATCGTGACATCATAGTGATACAATCATGACACCATTTTGCCATCATAGGGACATCACCGAAACTTCATCATGACATTATGGTAACGTCATCGTGAAGTCATCATGACATCACCGTGACATCATCGTGACATCATCATGACATCACAGTGACAACATCGTGACATCATAGTGACACAACCATGACACCATCCTGCAATCATTGGGACATCATAAGGATATCATCATCATGACATTATCGTAACGTCATCGTGACATCACCGTGACATCATCTGGACTTCATCTTGACATTATCGTAACATCATCGGGACATCGTGACATCACAGTGACATCATTGTGATATCATCGTGACATCACCGTGACATCATCGGGACATCATCGGGACATCAAAGAAACTTCATCATGACATTTTCGTAACATCATCGTGACACAATCGGGACATCCACGTGACATCACCTTGACATCACCGTGGCATCATTGGGACATCCTCGTGACATCACCATGACATCATCGTGATATCATCGTGACATCACAGTGACATCACTGTGACATCATCGTCAAATCATCGTGACATCATAGCGGCACATTCATGACACCATCGTGCCATCATTGGGACATCACCGAAATTTCATCATGACATTATCGCAACGTAATCGTGACACAATAGGGACATACTCGTGACATCACAGTGACATCACAGTGACATCACAGTGACATCATCGTGACATCACTGTGACATCATCATGACATCACCGTGACATCGTAGTGACATCATCGTGACATCACTGTGACATCACCATTACATTATCATGACATCACAGTGACATCATCGTGACATCACAGTGACATCACCGTGACATCATAGTGGCACTATCATGATCATGACATCATCGTAACGTTATTGTAATGTCATCATGACATCACAGTGACATCATCGTGACATTACTGTGACATCATCATGGCATCACCGTGACATCACAATGACATCATCGTGACATCACTGTGGCATCACTGTGACATTATCGTGACATTACTGTGACATCACAGTGACATCATCGTGACATCATCGTGACATCACAGTGACATCATCGTGACATCATTGTGACATCATAGTAACATCATCATGACATCATAGTGACACAATCATGACACCATCCTGCACTCATCGGGACATCATAAGGATATCATCATCATGACATTATCGTAATGTCATCGTGACATCACTGTGACATCATCGGGACTTCATCTTGACATTTTCGTAACATCATCGGGAATATCGTGACATCACAGTGACATCACCGTGACATCATTGTGACATCATCGTGACATCATAGCGATACAATCATGACACCATCTTGCCATCATCGGGACATCACCGAAACTTCATCATGACATTATCATAATGTCATCGTGACATCATTGTGACATCACTGTGACATCATCGGGACTTCATCTTGACATTTTCGTAACATCATCGGGACATTGTGACATCACTGTGACATCACAGTGACATCACGGTGACATCACAGTGACATCACAGTGACATCATAGTGACATCATCGTGACATCACTGTGACATCATCATGACATCACCGTGACATCATCGTGACATCATAGTGACACAATCATAACACCATCGTGCCATCATCGGGACATCACAGAAACTTCATCATGACATTTTCGTACCATCATCGTGACACAATCGGGACATCCACGTGACATCACCTTGACATCACCGTGGCATCATTGGGACATCCTCGTGACATCACAATGACATCATCGGACATCGTGACATCACTGTGACATCACAGTGATATCACAGTGACATCACAGTGACATCATAGTGACATCATCGTGACATCACTGTGACATCATCATGACATCACCGTGACATCATCGTGACATCATAGTGACACAATCATAACACCATCGTGCCATCATCGGGACATCACAGAAACTTCATCATGACATTTTCGTACCATCATCGTGACACAATCGGGACATCATCGTGACATCATCGTGACGTCATAGCGGCACAATCATGACACCATCGTGCCATCATTGGGACATCAGCGAAATTTCATCATGACATTATCGCAACGTCATTGTGACACAATAGGGATATCCTCGTGACATCACAGTGACATCATCATGACATCACTGTGACATCATCATGACATCACCGTGACATCATTGTGACATCATCGTGACATCACTGTGACATCACTGTGACATCACCGTGACATTATCATGACATCACCGTGACATCACAGTGACATCACAGTGACATCATCGTGACATCATTGTGACATCACAGTGACATCACGGTGACATCATAGTGGCACTATCATGATCATGGCATTATCGTAACGTCATCGTAACGTCATCATGACATCACAGTGACATCACAGTGACATCATCGTGACATTTCTGTGACATCATCATGACATCACCGTGACATCACAATGACATCATCGTGACATCACTGTGACATCACCGTGACATTATCGTGACATCACTGTGACATCACAGTGACATCATCGTGACACCATTGTGACATCACCGTGACATCATCATGACATCATAGTGACATCACAGTGACATCATAGTGACATCATCGTGACATCACTGTGACATCATCGTGACATCACTGTGACATCACAGTGACATTATCGTGACATCACAGTGACATCATTGTGACATCATCGTGACATCATAGTGATATCATCATGACATCATAGTGACACAATCATGACACCATCCTGCAATCATCGGGACATCATAACGATATCAACATCATGACATTATCGTAACATCATCGTGACATCTTCGTGACATCACAGTGACATCATCGGGACTTCATCTTGACATTTATGTAACATCATCGGGACATCGTGACATCACAGTGAGATCACCGTGACATCATCGTGACATCACAGTGACATCATAGTGACATCGCAGTGACATCACAGTGACATCGTAGTGACATCATCGTGACATCACTGTGACATCACCATGACATTATTGTGACATCACAGTGACATCATAGTGACATCATAGTGACATCATAATGACACAATCAAGACACCATCCTGCAATCATCGGGACATCATAAGGATATCATCATCATGACATTATCGTAACGTCATTGTGACATCATCGTGACATCATCAGGACTTCATCTTGACATTTTCGTAACATCTTCGGGACATCGTGACATCACAGTGACATCATCGTGACATCATCGTGACATCATAGCGACACAATCATGACACCATCTTGCCATCATCGGGACATCACCGTAACTTCATCATGACATTATCGTAACGTCATCGTGACACAATAGGGATATCCTTGTGACATCCTCGTGACATCACCGTGACATCATCATGCCATCATCGTGACATCATCGTGACATCATCGTGACATCATAGTGACACAATCATGACACCATCCTGCAATCATCGGGACATCATAAGGATATCATCATCATGACATTATCGTAACGTCATCGTGGTCATCATGACATCACCGTGACATCATCGTGACATCATCATGACATCACAGTGACAACATCGTGACATCATAGTGACACAACCATGGCACCATCCTGCAATCATTGGGACATCATAAGGATATCATCATCATGACATTACTGTAACGTCATCGTGACATCACCGTGACATCATCTGGACTTCATCTTGACATTATCGTAACATCATCGGGACATCGTGACATCACAGTGACATCATCGGGACATCATTGTGACATCACCATGACATCATCGTGACATCATAGTGACACAATCATAACACCATCGTGCCATCATCGGGACATCATAAGGATATCATCATCATGACATTATCGTAACGCCATCGTGACATCACCGTGACATCACTGTGACATCATCAGGACTTCATCTTGACATTTTCGTAACATCATCGTGACACAATCGCGACATCCACGTGACATCACCTTGACATCACCGTGGCATCATTGGGACATCCTCGTGACATCACCATGACATCATCGTGACATTACTGTGACATCACTGTGACATCATCGTGACATCATAGTGACATCATAGTGACATCATAGTGACACAATCATGACACCATCCTGCAATCATCGGGAAATCATAAGGATATCATCATCATGACATTATCGTAACGCCATCGTGACATCACCGTGACATCATCGGGACTTCATCTTGGCATTTTAGTAACATCATCGGGACATCGGGACATCACCGTGACATCACAGTGACATCATAGTGACATCATCATGACATCACTGTGACATCACCGTGACATTACAGTGACATCATAGTGACATCACAGTGACATCACAATGACATCGTAGTGACATCATCGTGACATCATAGTGACATCATAATGACATCATCATGACATCATAGTGTCACCATCCTGCAATCATCGGGACATCATAAGGATATCATCATCATGATATTATCGTAACGCCATCGTGACATCACCGTGACATCATCGGGACTTCATCTTAGCATTTTAGTAACATCATCGGGACATCGTGACATCACCGTGACATCACTGTGACATCACAGTGACATCACAGTGCATCACAGTGACATCACAGTGACATCATAGTGACATCACAGTGACATAATCGTGACATCACTGTGACATCACCGTGACATTATAGTGACATCACAGTGACATCATCGTGACATAGTGACATCATAGTGACATCATCGTGACATCATAGTGACATCATCATGACATCATAGTGACACAATCATGACACCATCCTGCAATCATCGGGACATCATAAGGATATCATCATCATGACATTATCGTAACGTCATCGTAAAGTCATCATGACATCACCGTGACATCATCGTGACATCATCATGACATCACAGTGACAACATCGTGACATCATCATGACATCACAGTGACAACATCGTGACATCATAGTGACACAACCATGACACCATTCTGCAATCATTGGGACATCATAAGGATATCATCATCATGACATTATCGTAACGTCATCGTAACATCAACGTGACTTCATCTGGACATCACAGTGACATCACAGTGACATCACAGTGACATCACAGTGACATCATAGTGACATCATCATGATATCATAGTGACATCATAGTGACATCATAGTGACATCATAGTGACACAATCATGACACCATCCTGCAATCATAGGGACATCATAAGGATATCATCATCATGACATTATCGTAACGCCATCGTGACATCACCGTGACATCATCGGGACTTCATCTTGACATTTTCCTAACATCATCGGGACATCGTGACATCACAGTGACATCACCGTGACATCACAGTGACATCACCGTGACATCACAGTGACATCACAGTGACATCACAGTGACATCACAGTGACATCACAGTGACATCACAGTGACATCATAGTGACATCACAGTGACATTATCGTGACATCACTGTGACATCACCGTGACATTATTGTGACATCACAGTGACATCATTGTGACATCATAGTGACATCATCATGACATCATAGGGGCACAATCATGACACCATCCTGCAATCATCGGGACTTCATAAGGATATCATCATCATGACATTATCGTAACGTCATTGTGACATCATCGTGACATCATCGTGACATTTTTGTAACATCATCGGGACATTGTGACATCACCGTGACATCACCGTGACATCACAGTGACATCACAGTGACATCACAGTGACATCACAGTGCATCACAGTGACATCACAGTGACATCATAGTGACATCACAGTGACATAATCGTGACATCACTGTGACATCACCGTGACATTATCGTGACATCACAGTGACATCATCGTGACATCATAGTGACATCATAGTGACATCATAGTGACATCATCATGACATCATATTGACATAATCATGACACCATCCTGCAATCATCAGGACATCATAAGTATATCATCATCATGACATTATCGTAACGTCATCGTGAAGTCATCATGACATCACAGTGACATCATCGTAACACAATCATGACACCATCCTGCAATCATCGGGACATCATAAGGATATCATCATCATGACATTATAGTAACGTCATCATAACGTCATCGTGACATCACAGTGACATCATCTGGACTTCATCTTGACATTATAGTAACATCATTGTGACATCGTGACATCACAGTGACATCATCGTGACATCACAGTGACATCATCTGGACTTCATCTTGACTTCATCTTGACATTATAGTAACATCATCGGGACATCGTGACATCACAGTGACATCATCGTGACATCACAGTGACATCATCTGGACTTCATCTTGACATTATAGTAACATCATCGGGACATCGTGACATCATAGTGACATCATAGTGACATCATAGTGACACAATCATGACACCATCCTGCAATCATCGGGACATCATAACGATATCAACATCATGACATTATCGTAACATCATCGTGACATCTTCGTGACATCACAGTGACATCATCGGGACTTCATCTTGACATTTATGTAACATCATCGGGACATCGTGACATCACAGTGAGATCACCGTGACATCATCGTGACATCACAGTGACATCATAGTGACATCGCAGTGACATCACAGTGACATCGTAGTGACATCATCGTGACATCACTGTGACATCACCATGACATTATTGTGACATCACAGTGACATCATAGTGACATCATAGTGACATCATAATGACACAATCAAGACACCATCCTGCAATCATCGGGACATCATAAGGATATCATCATCATGACATTATCGTAACGTCATTGTGACATCATCGTGACATCATCAGGACTTCATCTTGACATTTTCGTAACATCTTCGGGACATCGTGACATCACAGTGACATCATCGTGACATCATCGTGACATCATAGCGACACAATCATGACACCATCTTGCCATCATCGGGACATCACCGTAACTTCATCATGACATTATCGTAACGTCATCGTGACACAATAGGGATATCCTTGTGACATCCTCGTGACATCACCGTGACATCATCATGCCATCATCGTGACATCATCGTGACATCATCGTGACATCATAGTGACACAATCATGACACCATCCTGCAATCATCGGGACATCATAAGGATATCATCATCATGACATTATCGTAACGTCATCGTGGTCATCATGACATCACCGTGACATCATCGTGACATCATCATGACATCACAGTGACAACATCGTGACATCATAGTGACACAACCATGGCACCATCCTGCAATCATTGGGACATCATAAGGATATCATCATCATGACATTACTGTAACGTCATCGTGACATCACCGTGACATCATCTGGACTTCATCTTGACATTATCGTAACATCATCGGGACATCGTGACATCACAGTGACATCATCGGGACATCATTGTGACATCACCATGACATCATCGTGACATCATAGTGACACAATCATAACACCATCGTGCCATCATCGGGACATCATAAGGATATCATCATCATGACATTATCGTAACGCCATCGTGACATCACCGTGACATCACTGTGACATCATCAGGACTTCATCTTGACATTTTCGTAACATCATCGTGACACAATCGCGACATCCACGTGACATCACCTTGACATCACCGTGGCATCATTGGGACATCCTCGTGACATCACCATGACATCATCGTGACATTACTGTGACATCACTGTGACATCATCGTGACATCATAGTGACATCATAGTGACATCATAGTGACACAATCATGACACCATCCTGCAATCATCGGGAAATCATAAGGATATCATCATCATGACATTATCGTAACGCCATCGTGACATCACCGTGACATCATCGGGACTTCATCTTGGCATTTTAGTAACATCATCGGGACATCGGGACATCACCGTGACATCACAGTGACATCATAGTGACATCATCGTGACATCACTGTGACATCACCGTGACATTACAGTGACATCATAGTGACATCACAGTGACATCACAATGACATCGTAGTGACATCATCGTGACATCATAGTGACATCATAATGACATCATCATGACATCATAGTGTCACCATCCTGCAATCATCGGGACATCATAAGGATATCATCATCATGATATTATCGTAACGGCATCGTGACATCACCGTGACATCATCGGGACTTCATCTTAGCATTTTTATAACATCATCGGGACATCGTGACATCACCGTGACATCACTGTGACATCACAGTGACATCACAGTGACATCACAGTGCATCACAGTGACATCACAGTGACATCATAGTGACATCACAGTGACATAATCGTGACATCACTGTGACATCACCGTGACATTATCGTGACATCACAGTGACATCATCGTGACATCATAGTGACATCATAGTGACATCATCGTGACATCATAGTGACATCATCATGACATCATAGTGACACAATCATGACACCATCCTGCAATCATCGGGACATCATAAGGATATCATCATCATGACATTATCGTAACGTCATCGTAAAGTCATCATGACATCACCGTGACATCATCGTGACATCATCATGACATCACAGTGACAACATCGTGACATCATCATGACATCACAGTGACAACATCGTGACATCATAGTGACACAACCATGACACCATTCTGCAATCATTGGGACATCATAAGGATATCATCATCATGACATTATCGTAACGTCATCGTAACATCAACGTGACTTCATCTGGACATCACAGTGACATCACAGTGACATCACAGTGACATCACAGTGACATCATAGTGACATCATCATGATATCATAGTGACATCATAGTGACATCATAGTGACATCATAGTGACACAATCATGACACCATCCTGCAATCATAGGGACATCATAAGGATATCATCATCATGACATTATCGTAACGCCATCGTGACATCACCGTGACATCATCGGGACTTCATCTTGACATTTTCCTAACATCATCGGGACATCGTGACATCACAGTGACATCACCGTGACATCACAGTGACATCACCGTGACATCACAGTGACATCACAGTGACATCACAGTGACATCACAGTGACATCACAGTGACATCATAGTGACATCACAGTGACATTATCGTGACATCACTGTGACATCACCGTGACATTATTGTGACATCACAGTGACATCATTGTGACATCATAGTGACATCATCATGACATCATAGGGGCACAATCATGACACCATCCTGCAATCATCGGGACTTCATAAGGATATCATCATCATGACATTATCGTAACGTCATTGTGACATCATCGTGACATCATCGTGACATTTTTGTAACATCATCGGGACATTGTGACATCACCGTGACATCACCGTGACATCACAGTGACATCACAGTGACATCACAGTGACATCACAGTGCATCACAGTGACATCACAGTGACATCATAGTGACATCACAGTGACATAATCGTGACATCACTGTGACATCACCGTGACATTAGCGTGACATCACAGTGACATCATCGTGACATCATAGTGACATCATAGTGACATCATAGTGACATCATCATGACATCATATTGACATAATCATGACACCATCCTGCAATCATCAGGACATCATAAGTATATCATCATCATGACATTATCGTAACGTCATCGTGAAGTCATCATGACATCACAGTGACATCATCGTAACACAATCATGACACCATCCTGCAATCATCGGGACATCATAAGGATATCATCATCATGACATTATAGTAACGTCATCATAACGTCATCGTGACATCACAGTGACATCATCTGGACTTCATCTTGACATTATAGTAACATCATTGTGACATCGTGACATCACAGTGACATCATCGTGACATCATCGTGACATCATCGTGACATCACAGTGACATCATCTGGACTTCATCTTGACATTATAGTAACATCATCGGGACATCGTGACATCACAGTGACATCATCGTGACATCATCGTGACATCAAAGTGACATCATCTGGACTTCATCTTGACATTATAGTAACATCATCGGGACATCGTGACATCATAGTGACATCATAGTGACATCATAGTGACACAATCATGACACCATCCTGCAATCATCGGGACATCATAAGGATATCATCATCATGACATTATCGTAACGTCATCGTGACATCATCATGACATCACTGTGACATCATCAGGATTCATCTTGACATATTCGTAACATCATCGGGACATCGTGACATCACAGTGACATCTCCGTGACATCACTGTGACATCTCCGTGACATCACAGTGACATCACAGTGGCATCATAGTGACATCACTGTGTCATCAACGTGACATCACTGAGACATCACAGTGACATTATTGTGACATCACAGTGACATCATCGTGACATCATAGTGACATCATGGTGACATCATCATGACATCATAGTGACACAATCATGACACCATCCTGCAATCATCGGGACATCATAAGGATATCATCATCATGACATTATAGTAACGTCATCATAACGTCATCGTGACATCACAGTGACATCATCTGGACTTCATCTTGACATTATAGTAACATCATTGTGACATCGTGACATCACAGTGACATCATCGTGACATCATCGTGACATCATCGTGACATCACAGTGACATCATCTGGACTTCATCTTGACATTATAGTAACATCATCGGGACATCGTGACATCACAGTGACATCATCGTGACATCATCGTGACATCAAAGTGACATCATCTGGACTTCATCTTGACATTATAGTAACATCATCGGGACATCGTGACATCATAGTGACATCATAGTGACATCATAGTGACACAATCATGACACCATCCTGCAATCATCGGGACATCATAAGGATATCATCATCATGACATTATCGTAACGTCATCGTGACATCATCATGACATCACTGTGACATCATCAGGATTCATCTTGACATATTCGTAACATCATCGGGACATCGTGACATCACAGTGACATCTCCGTGACATCACTGTGACATCTCCGTGACATCACAGTGACATCACAGTGGCATCATAGTGACATCACTGTGTCATCAACGTGACATCACTGAGACATCACAGTGACATTATTGTGACATCACAGTGACATCATCGTGACATCATAGTGACATCATGGTGACATCATCATGACATCATAGTGACACAATCATGACACCATCCTGCAATCATCGGGACATCATAAGGATATCATCATCATGACATTATCGTAACGCCATCGTGACATCACCGTGACATCATCGGGACTTCATCTTGACATTATCGTAACGTCATCGTGACATCATTGTGACATCACTGTGACATCATCGGGACTTCATCTTGACATTTTCGTAACATAATCGGGACATCGTGACATCACAGTGACATCACAGTGACATCACAGTGACATCATAGTGACATCACAGTGACATCACAGTGACATCATCGTGACATCACTGTGACATCACCGTGACATTATCGTGAAATCACAGTGACATCATCGTGACATCATAGTGACATCATAGTGACACAATCATGACACCATCCTGCAATCATCGGGACATCATAAGGATATCATCATCATGACATTATCGTAACGTCATCGTGACATCATCGTGACATCATCGGGACATCATCGGGACTTCATCTTGACATTTTCGTAACGTCATCGTGACACAATAGGGATATCCTTGTGACATCCTCGTGACATCACCGTGGCATCATCATGCCATCATCGTGACATCATCGTGACATCATAGTGACACAATCATGACACCATCCTGCAATCATCGGGACATCATAAGGATATCATCATCATGACATTATCGTAACGTCAACGTAACGTCATTGTGACATCACAGTGATATCATCTGGACTTCATCTTGACATTATAGTAACATCATCGGGACATCGTGACATCACAGTGACATCATCGTGACATCACCGTGACATCACCGTGACATCATAGTGACACAATCAAAACAGCATTGTGACATCATTGTGACATCATCGTGACATCATCGTGACATCTTCATGACATCATAGTAACATAACAGTGACATCATCGTGATATCCCCGTGACATCATCGTGACATCACAGTGACATCATCGTGACATCACTGTGACATCACAGTGACATTATCGTGACATCACAGTGACACAATCATGACACCATCCTGCAATCATCGGGGTATCAAAAGGATATCATCATCATGACATTATCGTAACGTCATCGTGACATCATTGTGACATCACTGTGACATCATCGGGACTTCATCTTGACATATTCGTAACATCATCGGGACATCGTGACATCACAGTGACATCTCCGTGACATCACAGTGACATCACAGTGACATCATAGTGACATCACAGTGGCATCATAGTGACATCACTGTGACATCAACGTGACATCACTGTGACATCACAGTGACATTATTGTGACATCACAGTGACATCATAGTGACATCATGGTGACACAATCATGACACCATCCTGCAATCATCGGGACATCATAAGGATATCATCATCATGACATTATCGTAACGCCATCGTGACATCACCGTGACATCATCGGGACTTCATCTTGACATTTTCGTAACATCATCGGGACATTGTGACATCACAGTGACATCACAGTGACATCACAGTGTCATCACAGTGACATCACAGTGACATCATCGTGACATCACTGTGACATCACTGTGACATTATCGTGACATCACAGTGACACAATCATGACACCATCCTGCAATTATCGGGACATCAAAAGGATATCATCATCATAACATTATCGTAACGTCATCGTTGTGACATCACTGTGACATCATTGGGACTTCATCTTGACATTTTCGTAACATAATCGGGACATCACAGTGACATCACAGTGACATCACAGTGACATCATCGGGATCTCACTGTGATGTCACAGTGACATCACAGTGACATCACAGTGACATCATAGTGACATCACAGTGACATCATCGTGACATCACTGTGACATCACCGTGACATTATCGTGAAATCACAGTGACATCATCGTGACATCATAGTGACATCATCGTGACATCATCATGACATCATATTGACACAATCATGACACCATCCTGCATTCATCGGGACATCATAAGGATATCATCATCATGACATTATCGTAACGTCATCGTGACATCATCGTGACATCATCGGGACTTCATCTTGACATTTTCGTAACGTCATCGTGACACAATAGGGATATCCTTGTGACATCCTCGTGACATCACCGTGGCATCATCATGCCATCATCGTGACATCATCGTGACATCATAGTGACACAATCATGACACCATCCTGCAATCATCGGGACATCATAAGGATATCATCATCAGGACATTATCGTAACGTCAACGTAAAGTCATTGTGACATTGTGACATCATCTGGACTTCATCTTGACATTATAGTAACATCATCGGGACATCGTGACATCACAGTGACATCATCGTGACATCATCGTGACATCACCGTGACATCACCGTGACATCATAGTGACACAATCATAACAACATTGTGACATCATCGTGACATCATCGTGACATCTTCATGACATCATAGTAACATAACAGTGACATCATAGTGACATCATCGTGATATCCCCGTGACATCATAGTGACATCATCATGACATCATAGTGACACAATCATGACACCATCCTGCAATCATCGGGACATCATAAGGATATCATCATCATGACATAATCGTAACGTCATCGTGACATCAACCTGACATCACTGTGACATCATCGGGATTCATCTTGACATATTCGTAACATCATCGGGACATCGTGACATCACAGTGACATCACAGTGACATCATAGTGACATCATCGTGACATCATCGTGACATCACCGTGACATTATTGTGACATCACAGTGACATCATCGTGACATCATAGTGACATCATCATGACATCATCATGACATCATAGTGACACAATCATGACACCATCCTGCAATCATCGGGACATCATAAGGATATCATCATCATGACATTATCGTAACGCCATCGTGACATCACCGTGACATCATCGGGACTTCATCTTGACATTGTCGTAACATCATTGGGACATCGTGACATCACAGTGACATCACAGTGACATCACAGTGACATCACAGTGACATCATAGTGACATCATCGTGACATCACTGTGACATCACCGTGACATTATCGTGACGTCACAGTGACATCATCGTGACATCATAGTGACATCATAATGACATCATCATGACATCATAGTGACACAATCATGACACCATCCTGCAATCATCGGGACATCATAAGGATATCATCATCATGACATAATCGTAACGTCATCGTGACATCATTGTAACATCACTGTGACATCATCGGGACTTCATCATGACATTTTTGTAACATCATCGGGACATTATGACATCACTGTGACATCACAGTGACATCACAGTGACATCATCGTGACATCACAGTGACATCATAGTGACATCACTGTGACATCATCATGACATCACCATGACATCATCGTGACATCATCGTGACATCACAGTGACATCACTGTGACATCATTGTGACATCATCGTGACATCATAGCGGCACAATCATGACACCATCGTGCCATCATTGGGACATCACCGAAACTTCATCATGACATTATCGCAACGTCATCGTGAAGCAATAGGGACATCCTCGTGACATCACAGTGACATCACAGTGACATCATCGTGACATCACCGTGACATTATCATGACATCACCGTGACATCACAGTGACATCATCGTGACATCATCGTGACATCACAGTGACATCACGGTGACATCATAGTGGCACTATCATGATCATGACATTATCGTAACGTCATCGTAACGTCATCATGACATCACAGTGACATCATCGTGACATTTCTGTGACATCATCATGACATCACCGTGACATCACAATGACATCATCGTGACATCACTGTGACATCACTGTGACATCACCGTGACATTATCGTGACATCACTGTGACATCACAGTGACATCATCGTGACACCATTGTGACATCATCGTGACATCATCATGACATCATAGTGACATCACAGTGACATCATAGTGACATCATCGTGACATCACTGTGACATCATCATGACATCAATGTGACATCACCGTGACATTATCGTGACATCACAGTGACATCATTGTGACATCATCGTGACATCATAGTGACATCATCATGACATCATAGTGACACAATCATGACACCATCCTGCAATCATCGGGACATCATAACGATATCAACATCATGACATTATCGTAACGTCATCGTGACATCTTCGTGACATCACAGTGACATCATCGGGACTTCATCTTGACATTTATGTAACATCATCGGGACATCGGGACATCACAGTGACATCACCGTGACATCACAGTGACAACACAGTGACATCACAGTGACATCGCAGTGACATCACAGTGACATCATAGTGACATCATCGTGACATCACTGTGACATCACCATGACATTATCTTGACATCACAGTGACATCATAATGACATCATAGTGACATCATAGTGACATCATAGTGACACAATCATGACACCATCCTGCAATCATCGGGACATCATAAGGATATCATCATCATGACATTATCGTAACGTCATTGTGACATCATCGTGACATCATCAGGACTTCAGCTTGACATTTTCGTAACATCATCGGGACATCGTGACATCACAGTGACATCACCGTGACATCACCGTGACATCATCGTGACATCATAGCGACACAATCATAACACCATCGTGCAATCATCGGGACATCACAGAAACTTCATCATGACATTTTCGTAACATCATCGTAACACAATCGGGACATCCACGTGACATCACCTTGACATCACCGTGGCATCATTGGGACATCCTCGTGACATCACCATGACATCATCATGACATCATCGTGACATCACAGTGACATCACTGTGACATCATCGTGACAACATCGTGACATCATAGGGGCACAATCATGACACCATCCTGCAATCATCGGGACAACATAAGGATATCATCATCATGACATTATCGTAACGTCATTGTGACATCATCATGACATCATATTGACACAATCATGACACCATCCTGCATTCATCGGGACATCATAAGGATATCATCATCATGACATTATCGTAACGTCATCGTGACATCATCGTGACATCATCGTGACATCATCGGGACTTTATCTTGACATTTTCGTAACGTCATCGTGACACAATAGGGATATCCCCGTGACATCATCGTGACATCACAGTGACATCATCGTGACATCATAGTGACATCATCATGACATCATAGTGACACAATCATGACACCATCCTGCAATCATCGGGACATCATAAGGATATCATCATCATGACATAATCGTAACGTCATCGTGACATCATCGTGACATCACTGTGACATCATCGGGATTCATCTTGACATATTCGTAACATCATCGGGACATCGTGACATCACAGTGACATCATAGTGACATCATCGTGACATCATCGTGACATCACCGTGACATTATTGTGACATCACAGTGACATCATCGTGACATCATAGTGACATCATAGTGACATCATCACGACATCATAGTGACACAATCATGACACCGTCCTGCAATCATCGGGACATCATAAGGATATCATCATCATGACATTATCGTAACGCCATTGTGACATCACCGTGACATCATCGGGACTTCATCTTGACATTGTCGTAACATCATTGGGACATCGTGACATCACAGTGACATCACAGTGACATCATAGTGACATCACAGTGACATCATCGTGACATCAGTGTGACATCACCGTGACATTATCGTGACATCACAGTGACATCATCATGACATCATAGTGACACAATCATGACACCATCCTGCAATCATCGGGACATCAAAAGGATATCATCATCATGACATAATCGTAACGTCATCGTGACATCATTGTAACATCACTGTGACATCGCCGGGACTTCATCATGACATTTTTGTAACATCATAGGGACATCGTGACATCACTGTGACATCACAGTGACATCACAGTGACATCACAGTGACATCATCGTGACATCACAGTGACATCATAGTGACATCATTGTGACATCCCTGTGACATCATCATGACATCACCATGACATCCTCGTGACATCATCGTGACATCACAGTGACATCACTGTGACATCATCGTGACATCATAGCGGCACAATCATGACACCATCGTGCCATCATTGGGACATCACCGAAACTTCATCATGACATTATCGCAACGTCATCGTGAAACAATAGGGACATCCTCGTGACATCACAGTGACATCACAGTGACATCATCGTGACATCACTGTGACATGATCATGACATCACCGTGACATCATAGTGACATCATTGTGACATCATCGTGACATCACTGTGACATCACCGTGACATTATCATGACATCACCGTGACATCACAGTGACATCATCGTGGCATCATCGTGACATCACAGTGACATCACGGTGACATCATAGTGGCACTATCATGATCATGACATTATCGTATTGTCATCGTAACGTCATCATGACATCACAGTGACATCACAGTGACATCATCGTGACATTTCTGTGACATCATCATGACATCACCGTGACATCACAGTGACATCATCGTGACACCATTGTGACATCATCGTGACATCATCATGACATCATAGTGACATCACAGTGACATCATAGTGACATCATCGTGACATCACTGTGACATCATCGTGACATCACTGCGACATCACCGTGACATTATCGTGACATCACAGTGACATCATTGTGACATCATCGTGACATCATAGTGACATCATCATGACATCATAATGACACAATCATGACAATATCCTGCAATCATCGGGACATCATAACGATATCAACATCATGACATTATCGTAACGTCATTGTGACATCTTCGTGACATCACAGTGACATCATCGGGACTTCATCTTGACATTTATGTAACATCATCGGGACATCGGGACATCACAGTGACATCACCGTGACATCACAGTGACATCGCAGTGACATCACAGTGACATCATAGTGACATCATTGTGACATCACTGTGACATCACCATGACATTATCGTGACATCACAGTGACATCATAGTGACATCATAGTGACATCATAGTGACACAATCATGACACCATCCTGCAATCATCGGGACATCATAAGGATATCATCATCATGACATTATCGTAACGTCATCGTGACATCATCGTGACATCATCAGGACTTCATCTTGACATTTTCGTAACATCATCGGGACATCGTGACATCACAGTGACATCACCGTGACATCATCGTGACATCATCGTGACAGCATAGCGACACAATCATAACATCATCGTGCAATCATCGGGACATCACAGAAACTTCATCATGACATTTTCGTAACATCATCGTAACACAATCGGGACATCCACGTGACATCACTGTGGCATCATTGGGACATCCTTGTGACATCACCATGACATCATCGTGACATCACAGTGACATCACTGTGACATCATCGTGACATCATCCTGACATCATAGGGGCACAATCATGACACCATCCTGCAATCATCGGGACATCATAAGGATATCATCATCATGACATTATCGTAACGTCATTGTGACATCATCATGACATCATAGTGACACAATCATGACACCATCCTGCAATCATCGGGACATCATAAGGATATCATCATCATGACATTATCGTAACGTCATCGTGACATCACTGTGACATCACAGTGACATCACAGTGACATCACAGTGACATCATAGTGACATCATCGTGACATCACTTTGTCATCACCATGAAATTATCGTGACATCACAGTGACATCATCGTGACATCATAGTGACATCATAGTAACATCATCATGACATCATAGTGACACAATCATGACACCATCCTGCGCTCATCGGGGACATCATAAGGATATCATCATCATGACATTATCGTAATGTCATTGTGACATCACTGTGACATCATCGGGACTACATCTTGACATTTTCGTAACATCATCGGGAATATCGTGATATCACAGTGACATCACCGTGATATCATCGTGACATCATCGTGACATCATAGCGATACAATCATGACACCATCTTGCCATCATCGGGACATCACCGAAACTTCATCATGACATTATCGCAACGTCATCGTGACACAATAGGGATATCCTTGTGACATCCTTGTGACATCACCGTGACATCATCATGCCATCATCGTGACATCATAGTGACACAATAATGACACCACCCTGCAATCATCGGGACATCATAAGGATATCATCATCATGACATTATCGCAACTTCATCGTGACATCACTGTGACATCATCGGGACTTCATCTTGACATTTTCATAACATCATCGGGACATCGTGACATCACAGTGACATCACCGTGAAATCACCGTGACATCACCGTGACATCACCGTGACATCATTGTGACATCATAGTGACATCATCATGACACCATCCTGCAATCATCGGGACATCATAAGGATATCATCATCATGACATTATCTTAACGTCATCGTGACATCATCGTGACATCACTGTGACATCATCGGGACTTCATCTTGACATTTTCATAACATCATCGGGACATCGTGACATCACAGTGACATCACAGTGACATCATCGTGACATCATAGTGACACAATCATGACACCATCTTGCCATCATCGGGACATCACCGAAACTTCATCATGACATTATCGTAACGTCATTGTGACACAATAGGGATATCCTTGTGACATCCTCGTGACATCACCGTGACATCATCATGCCATCATCGTGACATAATCGTGACATCATAGTGACACAATCATGACACCATCCTGCAATCATCGGGACATCATAAGGATATCATCATCATGACATTATCGTAACGTCATCGTGAAGTCATCATGACATCACAGTGACATCATCGTAACACAATCATGACACCATCCTGCAATCATCAAGACATCATAAGGATATCATCATCATGACATTATCGTAACGTCATCATGACATTACAGTGACATCACAGGGACATCATCGTGACATCACTGTGACATCATCATGACATCACAGTGACATCATCGTGACATCACCGTGACATCACAGTGACATCATCGTGACATCATCGTGACACAATAGGGACATTATCGTAACGTCATTGTGACACAATAGGGATATCCTTGTGACATCCTCGTGACATCACCGTGACATCATCATGCCATCATCGTGACATCATCATGACATAATAGTGACACAATCATGACACCATCCTGCAATCATCGGGACATCATAAGGATATCATCATCATGACATTATCGTAACGTCATCGTGAAGTCATCATGACATCACCGTGACACCATCCTGCAATCATTGGGACATCACTGTGACATCACCGTGACATTATCATGACATCACAGTGACATCATCAAGACATCATAGTGACACAATCATGACACCATCCTGCAATCATCGGGACATCATAAGGATATCATCATCATGACATTATCGTTCTGTCATCGTGACATCATCGTGACATCACTGTGACATCATCGGGACTTCATCTTGACATTTTCGTAACATCATCGGGACATCGTGACATCACAGTGACATCACCGTGACATCATCGTGACATCATCGTGACATCATAGCGACACAATCATGACACCATCTTGCCATCATCGGGACATCACCGAAACTTCATCATGACATTATCGTAACGTCATCGTGACACAATAGGGATATCCTTGTGACATCCTCGTGACATCACCGTGACATCATCATGCCATCATCGTGACATCCTCGTGACATCACAGTGACATCACCGTGACATGATTGTGACATCATCGTGACATCATAGCGGCACAATCATGACACCATCATGCCATCATTGGGACATCACCGAAACTTCATCAGGACATTATCGTAACGTCATCGTGAAACAATAGGGACATCCTCGTGACATCACAGTGACATCACAGTGACATTATCGTGACATCACAGTGACATCATCGTGACATCACTGTGACATAATCGTGACATCACTGTGACATTATCGTGGCATCACAGTGACATCATAGTGACATCATCATGACATCATAGTGACACAATCATGACACCATCCTGCAATCATCGGGACATCATAAGGATATCATCATCATGACATTATCATAACGTCATCGTGACATCATCGTGACATCACTGTGACATCATCGGGACTTCATCTTGACATTTTCGTAACATCATCGGGACATCGTGACATCATCGTGACATCATAGTGACATCATCAAGACATCATAGTGACACAATCATGACACCATCCTGCAATCATCGGGACATCATAAGGATATCATTATCATGACATTATCGCAACGTCATCGTTACATCATCGTGACATCACTGTGACATCATCGGGACTTCATCTTGACATTTTCATAACATCATCGGGACATCGTGACATCACAGTGACATCACCGTGAAATCACCGTGACATCACCGTGACATCACAGTGACACAATCATGACACCATCTTGCCATCATCGGGACATCACCGAAACGTCATCATGACATTATCGTAACGTCATCGTGACACAATAGGGATATCCTTGTGACATCCTCGTGACATCACCGTGACATCATCATGCCATCATCGTGACATCACAGTGACATCACAGTGACATCATCGTGACATCATCGTGACATCATAGCGACACAATCATGACACCATCTTGCCATCATCGGGACATCACCGAAACGTCATCATGACATTATCGTAACGTCATCGTGACACAATAGGGATATCCTTGTGACATCCTCGTGACATCACCGTGACATCATCATGCCATCATCGTGACATCACAGTGACATCACAGTGACATCACCGTGACATGATTGTGACATCATCGTGACATCATAGCGGCACAATCATGACACCATCGTGCCATCATTGGGACATCACCGAAACTTCATCATGACATTATCGTAACGTCATCGTGAAACAATAGGGACATCCTCGTGACATCACAGTGACATTATTGTGACATCACAGTGACATCATCGTGACATCACTGTGACATAATCGTGACATCACTGTGACATTATCGTGACATCACAGTGACATCATAGTGACATCATCATGACATCATAGTGACACAATCATGACACCATCCTGCAATCATCGGGACATCATAAGGATATCATCATCATGACATTATCATAACGTCATCGTGACATCATCGTGACATCACTGTGACATCATCGGGACTTCATCTTGACATTTTCGTAACATCATCGGGACATCGTGACATCACCGTGACATCATCGTGACATCATCATGACATCATAGTGACACAATCATGACACCATCCTGCAATCATCGGGACATCATAAGGATATCATTATCATGACATTATCGCAACGTCATCGTGACATCATCGTGACATCACTGTGACATCATCGGGACTTCATCTTGACATTTTCATAACATCATCGGGACATCGTGACATCACAGTGACATCACCGTGAAATCACCGTGACATCACCGTGACATCACAGTGACATCATTGTGACATCATAGTGACATCATAGTGACACCATCATGACATCATAGTGACACAATCATGACACCATCCTGCAATCTGGACATCATAAGGATATCATCATCATGAAATTATCGTAACGTCATCGTGACATCACTGTGACATCATCGGGACTTCATCTTGACATTTTTGTAACATCATCGGGACATCGTGACAT
The DNA here is from genome assembly GCA_038501925.1 of Xenopus petersii. Lineage (NCBI taxonomy): Eukaryota > Metazoa > Chordata > Amphibia > Anura > Pipidae > Xenopus > Xenopus petersii. The sequence continues at coordinate 174,775 of JBCGBM010000656.1, read as the reverse complement.
CACAGTGACATCACCGTGACATCATCGTGACATCATCGTGACATCATAGCGACACAATCATGACACCATCTTGCCATCATCGGGACATCACCGAAACGTCATCATGACATTATCGTAACGTCATCGTGACACAATAGGGATATCCTTGTGACATCCTCGTGACATCACCGTGACATCATCATGCCATCATCGTGACATCACAGTGACATCACCGTGACATCATCGTGACATCACCGTGACATCATAGTGACACAATCATAACACCATCGTGCCATCATCGGGACATCACAGAAACTTCATCATGACATTTTCGTAACATCATCGTGACACAATCGGGACATCCTCTTGACATCACCTTGACATCACAGTGACATCATCGGGACATCCTTGTGACATCACCATGACATCATCGTGACATCACAGTGACATCACCGTGACATGATTGTGACATCATTGTGACATCATAGCGGCACAATCATGACACCATCGTGCCATCATTGGGACATCACCGAAACTTCATCATGACATTATCGTAACGTCATCGTGACACAATAGGGACATCCTCGTGACATCACAGTGACATCACAGTGACATCATCGTAACACAATCATGACACCATCCTGCAATCATCAGGACATCATAAGGATATCACCATCATGACATTATCGTAGCGTCATCATGACATCATCGTCACATCACAGTGACATCATCGTGACATCATCAAGACATCATCATGACATCACAGTGACATCATCGTGACATCATAGTGACAGAATCATGACACCATCCTGCAATCATCGGGACATCATAAGGATATCATCATCATGACATTATCGTAACGTAATCGTGAAATCATCATGACATCACTATGACATCACCGTGTTTTCATCGTGACATCACCGTGACATCATCGTGAGATCATAGTGACACAATCATGACACTATCCTGCAATCATCGGGACATCATAAGGATATCATCATCATGACATTATCGTAACGTTATCGTGACATCATCGTGACAGCATCGTGACATCACTGTGACATCACCGTGACATCATCGGCTCCGAGCAAATGAATAAGGAGATCCAAAGGCAAGGTACAGGCATATGCTGGAGACATGACACTCCCCATCTGGCATCCATAGATGCCACCATTATTCCTCAGGAGACAACAGTAAAGTCAGTTCTGTTACTTGTTTAGAGATTTTGACCTCAACTTTGCGGACTCTCCCATCTTCACTTGGGAATGTTTTGGTGACCAGACCTAAGGGCCATTAGTTTCTCTGCAATTGACAGTCTTTCACGAGAACAACAACACCAAGTTTGAGATTCGGTTTGATAGTTTGCCACTTGTTTCGTGGATGTAAAGTAGAGATATACTGCTTTCTCCATCTGTTCCAGAAAGTGTTTGCGAGACACTGTACTTGTCTCCACTGGCGTTTGTACAAGTCTTTGGTGGTAAACTCTCCAGAAGGAACACTAATTGTCTCAGTCTTTTGAGTAAGCAAAGTGGCTGGTGTAAGCAAGAAAGGGTCTTCTGGGTCATTTGAGACAGAAGTAAAAGGTCTGGCATTTATAATAGCTGAAACTTCAGCCATGAATGTAATTAGAGACTCATGGGTGAGCCTTGCAGTTCCCACTTGTAAGAATATGGAATTGAGGATCCTTCGTGCTATGCCAATCATTCTTTCCCAAGCTCCTCCCATATGAGAAGAGTGCGGTGGGTTGAATGTCCAGATGCAGTCCTGATCAGTTAGGTATCTTTCAACATCTTTAACATTGACGTTTGAGGGAATATGCAGCTCCTTGGTTGCTCCAACAAAGTTAGTATCTCTGTCAGAACGAATGTGCTTCACGGGACCTCATATTGCAATGAAGCGTCTCAGAGCGTTTATGAAACTTGAAGTGCCTATGACTGCCCAACGTTTACTTTTGGCATGACTTCCTCTCGTGTGGCATGTGGAGACAGACCAAGGGCCGAACACATCTAATCCAACATCCTACTCTCAATAGGCCAGTCTGGTCAAGGAATGGGTCAAGCTTCCGTAAAGTGCTATCTTTGGGAACAGGCTTGTTTCCTATGATACAGTCAATCTCTTTGGAATAGGTTTCTTGTTGTACAGTGTGGATGATGACATATTTTGCTTTCTGAAGTTCTGCCACTGTGTAGACCTTCTGGCAGTGATGCCATCCTTTGCAAGTACTTACATTTGTAGATGAAGTATGTTTGAAGGAGTGAGCTATGTGGGTTAAACAAGTGACAGCCCGGATGAGTGATTTCCAAGTTGAGAATCTGTTAAATCTGCTGGGCTTAAGTTGGTTGTCAGTGGTCATTGTATGACATGTAGACACTTGTGGACGAATTTCCCCATCTGAGTTGGCATCTACTAAGTCAAATGTCTCACTTTCAGGATTAGCTTGCTTTGTATTGTACAAGAATGTTGGTCCTGTGAGCCAAGACGTGTCTTTAAGCTGACTTGCGGCAACAGCCCTAGTTGCATGATCTGCAGGGTTGCAGTCCGTGGGTACATAGTTCCACTGTCCTGGATGAGTGGATAGTCTGTTTCTGAGCACCCTGTTGCTGACAAAAACATAAAACCATCTGGTTTCATTATAGATGTAGCCTAGTACTACCTTGCTGTCTGGTAGAATACAGTCTCTTTGAGTTCCATGCCTGTCTCGGTTGTGATGAGCTCTGCTAGCTCTACGGCTAGGACTGCAGCACAGAGTTCTAGTCTGGGTATAGTGTGTTCTGGGATTGGCACCAGTTTTGCCTTACCCATAACAAACCTGATGTGACATTGTCCATAGATATCCGCAGTTTTAAGGTATGCTACAGCAGCTATGGCCTTAACAGAAGCATCAGAGAACACACAAAGTCTTTGGCTTTGTACCTCTGTAGAAGGTACCGGGCATATGGACGTGTAACAAAAAGGTTGTCGAGAGCTTTTAGGGAACTTCTCCATTCTCCCCATGAATTACCTTTGTCAGGAGCCAGTGGGGTGTCCCAATCAGATGTTTCCAGGGTTAAGTCTCTTAAAAGTGCTTTACCTTTTATGGTGACAGGAGCAGCGAATCCTAGGGGATCATACAGGCTATTTATTGTGAACAGAACACCTCTGCGAGTGAAGGGTTTTTCTTCTCTGTTTACTTGGAAGGCAAAGGTATCAGACTTTAAGTCCCACAGAAGTCCAAGGCTCCGTTGCACGGGTAAGGAATCAGATCCCAAGTCTAAGTCTCTTAGATCGTTTGAATGGTCTTCGGAAGGTAAGGCTTCCATCACTGCTTTGCTATTAGAAGCTATTTTGTGGAGCCTGAGGTTGGAGCAGGCAAGTGCTTCTTGTGCTCTTTTGAGAAAGCTGACTGTGGCTTGACTTGAGGATGATGACTTTAAGCAGTCATCTACATAGAAGTCTCTTTCTACCAATTGTGCAACATCTGACCCGTACCTTACCTGACATTCCTGAGCAGAGCGCCTGAGCCCATAAATTGCGACTGCGGGTAAAGGACTGTTGCCAAGGTGTGCACCCTCATGCGGTACTCTGTGATGTCTTTAGAAGGATCGTTATCTCTGAACCAAACTAATCTCAGGAAATTTCTGTCTTTCTCCCTGACAAGAAAACAATGAAACATTTGTTGAATGTCAGCAATAAAGGCAATAGAGTCTTTGCAGAAACGAAGGAGAACGCCCAAAAGTTTATTATTGAGGTCAGGGCCTGTGAGGAGAACATCATTTAGGGAAACACCTTTGAATTTGGCACTGGAATCAAAGACCACTCTAATCTGTCCTGGTTTCTTTGGGTGGTACACCCCAAATATTGGTAGGTACCAGCATTCCTCTGAGTCTTTGAGGGTAGGTACTATCTCTGCATGGTTATTCTCAAATATTTTTTCCATGAAAGAAAAGAAGTGATCTCTCATCTCTGGTTTTCTTTGAAAGTTGCGTTTTAGAGAAGAGAAACGTCTAAGGGCTTCCTCTCTGTTATTAGGTAGGCGTTGTCTCTGAGGCCTAAAGGGTAGAGGGGCGACCCAACTGTTTGAATTGTTTTTAACTAGTTCTTGTTCCATTATTATTAGACAGAGTTTATCTGCAATAGACATTGCTAATTGGTTGTCCTCTCTTGTTCTCTGAAACACTGTGCATCCGAAATGATCTTGATCACTGTCATGGGTGAAACTATCATCAGAAAGGTGGAGGGGTGTGTGTCCCAGGCTGGTGCTGTAAGGTTTTTCTTTTATTAGGAACTGGTTGTGGCATGGTGGAAAAATGGAGGGGTGTCCATTTTCTAATGTATTTGTGAGCATGCTGTTTACGCAGGCTGGTTTGTGTACACTTTCAAGGCAAGCGTCTCCCATTATGACCCATCCGAGGTCTAGCTTCTGGGCATAAGGTGCATTGTGAGGGCCATTTATCTGGTCCCTTGCTTTGTGGACCCGCAGGATATCCCTTCCAAGGAGAAGCATTATCTGAGCCTTAGGGTCGAGTTCGGGGATTAAGTGCATTATACGTTTCAAGTGTACATGATGCTTAGCTATGTCTGGTGTAGGGATTTCAGATCTATTATCGGGGATCTGGAGGCATTCAATTATAGGTGGTAAGGGTAGGCATACCTTTCCATCTATGGACTCTACTTGATTTCCAGATGCCCTTCTTACTGCTGTCTCGACAACTCCTGAGCATGTCTTTAGAGAGTAAGGAGTGTTTGGGCCCTTGATTTTAAATGCATCGAAGAAGGCTGGGCAGGCTAAAGATCTGTTGCTCTGGTCATCCAGGATTGCATAGAGCTTAATGCTTTTATCTGTTTGGCCTGTCGGGTATACTCTGACCAGGCAAATTTTGGAGCAGGATCTGCCTCCTACGGCACCATTGCAGATTTCTGTGCATTGGGAAGTGATTTCTTGTGTGTTTGTGACAGTGCTATCTTCCTTCCCGCCATGCTTGCTGGCGCTCTTGGTGTAAGGTACAGTCCATGGGGCTGGCCCAGGGTGTAAAGCTGTGTTGTGATGCGTGCTGTCACATTCTGTGCATTTTACACTGACCTTACAGTCCTTGGCAAGGTGAGATTTTGATGCACAGCACCTGTAGCAGATGTTGTTTTCCTTTAGGAAAGCTTTGCGGACTTCTCTCTGAAGGCTCTGCATTTCAGAAGGGGTGAGGCTTCTGGTGTAAAGGACACTGCTTCCCAGGGTCTTTATTCCTCTTCTCCTCATGAGAAGGTTCTGCAGATCTGTGAAAGGAATCTAAAGAGGAAGCATTAGTTTTGTGTACTGTTACTGCTGCTTTGCAAGTATTAGGTACTGAAGGGGTGGTATGTGGCAAAGTGAAATCAAAGCTGGGGTCATTTCTCATCTTGGCTTGTTGGTATACAAAGTCCATGAATACAGTGAAAGGAGGAAATGGAACATTGTGCATTTTTTGGAATTTTGACCCGTGTGCCATCCACCGCTCTTGTAAGTTATAGGGCAATTTTTGTACAATGGGGTGTCTAGGAATGCAAGCCCCTGTAGGTCTCCTTCAGCTTTGGCTACTTGTAGTTCCATTAACAAGTCACTTAATTCCTTAAGTTTTTGGTAACTTTTATTGGTTATTTTAGGGAAGTCATCAATTCTCTTGAAGGGTGCATTTTCTACAACCTCTGCTGAGCCATAGCATTCATTAAGTCTGTGCCAGATCATTCTGAGACCAGTCTCTGGGTGATTTATGTTAATGACTCTGATCCTTTTGGCATGCTCTGCAGACTCAGTTCCTAGGTATTTGATAAGGAGGTTGATTTCCTATGAAAGGTCTAATTCTCTGATAGTGTTCCGAAAGGAGGATCGCCAGGCTCTGAAGCCTTCTGGGCGGTCGTTAAACTTTACAAGTCCTTTTGTGATTAGCTCACATCTTACAAAGAACTTGGCAAAGTCCATTGTTACCTGGTTAGTACCAGGATAAGAGGGTAGGTGAGTGTAATAGTGAGAAGGTGTTGTATAGTCATACCTGTCTGAAGGTTCTCTTTTAGGCTGGACTGTGACATACCGTTGTGACACAGCTGAGGCGGTAGGAGCAGGGTTATCCCTAGGCTTGGGTACCTGGCTGAAGTGGGTGTTGTAGGCAGGATCACTTAGCTCAACATGGTCTCTCTGATACAACTGCAGCTTGCTGATGGCCTTTGGAGGTGTATGGCATCCTTGGCTTGGTTCAGGAGCAGCATGTTGGCTTGGTTGCTGTGCTGAAAGAGAATCTGTGTCTTGTTTGGAGTGCTGGTAGACATACTGTGATGGACAGAAGTATGTCCTAAGAGTATCTGACCCTTCCGAATTATATGATAAGTAAATCCAACCGGCTGGCAGAAAGAAAACGACACTGACACGTCTTGTTCAGTATGCAAATGTTTCTCACTCTGTCTTTATTGCAAAGTACAAAAAATTATAAAGGCAGAGCGGGGGGTGCGACACCCCCCTAAGCTTGCGGTTAAGCTATATAGCTTCAAATGGAAAATTACAAACTACGAAAGTCTAGGTTATATGTCTTCAAATGGAAAGCAATAAGGTATAAAGTCTCTTATGCGGTTTAATTCAGCAGTCGTCTTCAGGAAACAGGTGCAGAGTGGCTTAACCACAAACGTATGTGACCTTCTTTACACGAGTCTGTTTCTATGAAGAGGTTCCTCTTGGTTACGGCCTAGCGAGATATCTGGGTTATAGAGAGATCTGAGCAGGAAATAGGTTTTGCAAAATAGCTTGTGCAAGGAAATATAGCAGACATGCATGCAGTATGGCAGTAAAATAGACTTTTTAAATGATAGTAAACAGAATAGACTGACCAGTCCACCACAATCCCCCCTAAAAACGTCTATTTTGCTGTCCTTACCTAGATAGAAGTTAGCAAGTTGCTCCAGAGGGGGTACACCCTAATGGTGGGTATGATGCTTCAGCGGGGTCTGGAGAGACCTGCACAAAATCAGTGACCAACCCTTCCAACTAAACTAACAGCACTGACCCTAACCTAAGCGAGGGAGGGGGTGGGAGTGGGTGGGGTCAGGGGGATGTATTAGGAGAGGACTGTGGTTGGAATGTAATTGTATGAGAGTGCGCGAATGAGGGCAGGGTCCAGGTCAACCGGGGTATCATCATTGGTATCATCATCGTCGGGAGTATCGTCTGAAGTGTTGATGTAGAAAGTGGGTGTGGAGAGGACAAAAGTGGGGTTCAATGCAGAGGCGAGGCAGAGTTTGCGAATGCAAGGAATGAAACAGCAAAATACAAAGGCACAGAAAACCAAAACTATAAGTAAAACTATACCTATCTCAGCAATGACTTTTTTCCATCCAGTCAGCCAGGTGAAGTACTGATCCCAGGGATCAGTAACTCCAGAGTTTCTTTTGAGTTCCTCAGATAGTTCTTCCAATTTCTTAATTGCAATGGTGACAGAGCCATCGGGGCCAGTGTTATCAGGGATATAGGTGCAACAGGTGGAGGATTTATCAAGGATTTTGCAAACGCCACCTTTTTCGGCTAACAGCATATCTAGGGCTAGACGGTTTTGAAAGGTCATATGGGAGGTAGCATTTAGTTGCTCAGAGATGCCGCGTAGGGCATCTTTGGTGAAGTTAACAAACCGCTGTTGGTTATAGTAGATATAGTTAATCCAATCTACATTCTTATTGACTGTAACAAAAAGAAAGAGAGATTCGAAACCAGCAGCCACCTGGTCCCTAGCTTTGAATTCATTAGGGACTCCTCTAGGGACACCTATGGCATCGATGTATACATGGGGGTCGAGGCTGCCAAATGGGGAGACATCACGTTTGGAAACATGATGGGAGTGGTGATTATTGGGAGAGGCGGGGTGTAAAGGAGTCCATGGGATAATGTGAAGGGGAATAATGGCTTTACTTAAGGCACACTCACCAGACCAATTTTTGGGCAAGAGATGACGAATCTTCATATCACCACATATCCAAAAAATATCGCTTAAAGCTTGAGTTTGTGTTTGCACGGTGGGGTAAGAAGTACTGTTCAGATACTCGGAGCAGTAACCGTCAGGGAAATTACCTAGAGGTCTAGCAGAGGTGGAAGAACTAGCCGTGAAACAGGAATAATTTCCAGGATATATAGTGATACCTGGAGGAGGTGGGGAGGTGGACGGAACAATGGGATAATTAAGCTTCCAGGATTCACAGTCGGAGTGATTGGTGGATGTATTTGAAAATAAGCTGAGGAAACACTCCAGTTCCTCTGAGGGGATGTGTAACGGGACAGAGCCCAGATGGGGTCGAGCTGCTCCACAAACAAAACAGTTACTTTTGTTATGTTGGGCAGCCGTATAGTGAATCCATTCTAGCCAGACATTGGAGTCGCTGAAACCAGTCTCAACAGCTAATGAATCGGTAAATGTGGGGTTAGAAACGGCTAACATACCTGTGAGACTGGAGGAGGATATACGAGGACTGGACCGACTGGATGGTTGTGAGATCACTGGTAGATTAGATCCTTTATATGTTGACATGTCCTGTAACTTAAATCGTATGAGGAAATTAGGATAGTTGTGCCAATATAGACCAAAGACATATTCGTCGGAATCAACCGGACTGGGGTCCGTAATGGAGAGGGTAAATTGCGAGCTACCGGGACCGGGGCGCAATGTCATACGTGTGAGAAGGGAGCGTTGATTAGCACATTTTCCCTGTGCGCTTTCTGGATAATAGCCCCAGTGGGAGTCCCCAGAATTCCAACCCACAGAACCCCAGTAAGAACAATCGCGCCCATAATAAGTGTCAGTAACACAAATGTATCCATAAGCGGTTCTGATAAGGGGGGTGGTCAGGCTAGGTGTGTAAAAATGCGCAAACTGTCTGCCGAGAGTGAGAGGAGAGAAAATGAAAGTGGCTACCTTGGTATTGGAGGAATTGAACCAGAAAGTACTATCACCATTATTATTTTTAGTGATGGCCACTTGGCCAGGGGAATTGTTATAAAGGACTGTCCGAAGGACTAGTTGGCCCCCTCCCCCACAGACCAAAAAAAAGATATATAAGAACTTCATGGTAGGATGGGTGAAGTGACGTCCGAAGGACCAGGTTCAGGGTCTTCGGCAGCAGTGGATGGAGGGGTAGTCTTTTTGCAGTGTGATGCGTGGATCCAGGTGTTTTTGCCGTCTAACTTCACAGAGGTGGCAGTTGTTAGGAGGACCTGGTAAGGGCCGTCAAATCTGGGTTCGAGAGAAGATTTGCGGAGGAACTTCTTGACGAGGACCCAGTCACCTGGTACCAGCGAATGGGAACCTTCCACAGAGTTAGGATCTGGAATAGAAGAGAACACCTGACCATGCACTTTAGATAATTCACTGGACAGTTGGCATACATATTCGTTAAGAACATCAAACTGTAACTGTAGAGACTGAGGGAAATAGCACCCTAGCCTAGGGGCAGATCCAAACAGGATTTCAAAAGGAGAAAGATTGTTAACCCCCCTTGGTGTATACCTAACACTGAATAGAGCTATAGGTAGACTGTCAGGCCACAACATACCCGAATCCTGGGACATTTTTAACATTTTGGTTTTGAGAGTACCATTCATACGTTCAACTTTACCACTACTCTGGGGGTGGTAGGGAGTGTGGAAGTGAAGGGTCACACCCAACGCTGTCCAGATGTCTTTAGTAACAGAAGCCGTGAAAGCGGGGCCTTGATCGCTCTCGATCACCTCAGGGACTCCGTATCGGCAAACAATTTCAGAAAGTAGTTTCTTTGCTGTGGTTTTTGCAGTCATATTCGCCACTGGGAAAGCTTCTGGCCATCCTGAGAACATGTCGACGACGACCAACACGTATTCAAACCTACCGCATCTTGGCATTTGGATATGGTCGATTTGTATGCGCTGAAAAGGATACAAAGGCTTAGCCAAGTGTAAGGCTGGTGGTTTCTCCAGGCGCCCTGGGTTGCACTTAGCGCAGATTGCACAAGCTGCAGTATAGTTCCTGGTAAGTGTGGTGATCCCTGGAGCAAAGTAAAGTTTAGAGATCAGATTGTTCATCAGATTCTTTGAAACATGTGTAGGTCCGTGGGCCCATTGAACTAGAGATGGGTAAAGGTTCCTGGGAATACATGGTTTTTTGTTGCAGGAATATAACCCGTCTTTACAAGTCGCTCCTTTGCTGATCCACCCGTTGATTTCCTCGGTACTGGTCGAAGATTGGCAGCTTCTGAGTTTATCGAGGCTGTCCAAGAATGTAACTTGGAGTAAAGGAGCGGGCGATGTAAGCTGTGGTGTATCGGGTAGGAATGCAACAGCAATGTCCTTAGCAGTGATATCTGCTAAATGGTTTCCAATAGCTTCAGAAGAAGTGAGTCTGCCGTGAGCTTTCACTTTTAACACGGCTACTTGTTCAGGGAGTGTCAGTGCTTCCATTAGATCAGCCACAGACTGGCCATTCTTGATAGGGGAACCAGTGGCAGTGAGGTAGCCCCTCGTCTTCCAAATAGTCCCAAAGTCTAAAGCCACTCCCTGAGCGTATCTGGAGTCAGTGAAAATATTTGCCCGTTTTCCCGCTGCGAGTTTACACGCGGCCGTAAGGGCTTTTAGTTCCGCTTCCTGGGCCGAACACGAGGCTGGTAGAGGTTGCGCCTCAAGGACAGAGTCAGTGGTCGTGACGGCATAGCCAGTATGGAATTTCCCAGAGTCATCGGAGAAACGGGATCCATCCACAAATAATGTTAAATCTGGGTTTTCCAGGGCGGCGTCACTTACGGTAGGAAGGTGAGCTGTTTCTTGCTGCATGAGTTCAAAACAATCGTGAGGGTCTGTGTTATGTTCCTCAATTCCCCCTTGGTCGGGTATAGGTAACAGTGTTGAAGGGTTCAGAATGGTGCACCGCTGTAGAGTCACATTGTCGGGCAGAAGTACGGCACATTGTAGCCGTAGGTGTCGGGCCGCAGACATATGTTTTGGTTGAGTCTGATTCAATATGGCGGCGATATCATGAGGTGCTAGAAGGGTACAATCATGTCCCAAAATTAGATCAGCAGTCTTGTCTAGCAGAAGTTGTGCTGCGTATACGGCACGCATGCAAGAAGGACTGCCCTTTGCCACATTATCGAGTTGTCCGGAGAAATATCCAATAGGCCGGATCCGTTGGCCGTATGATTGGGCCAGTACTCCGAGGGCATGTCCTTGACGTTCAGATACAAACAATTTGAAAGGTTTTGAATAGTCTGGTAGGCCCAAGGCAGGAGCTGTGGACAGAATGGTCTTGAGTGTGTGGAAATTGTCCTCTGCAGCAGAAGTCATAGTGAAAGGGTCAGACTTCAGTACATCATACAGAGGTTGCATCAGAAGGGAAGCTTCAGGAATCCAGGACCGGCAATAAGAAATGAGACCGAGAAAGGCGTGTAATGGTTTGTGGCCTCTTGGTAGTGGGATGTCCCGAAGGGTCTGTATCCGGCCGTCAGTGATATGTCTTTTACCTTGGGAGATGCATTGTCCTAGGAATATCACGGTGGATTTGCACCATTGCAGTTTTTCTTTAGATGCCTTACACCCTTGGTCGGCCAGAAAGCATAGGAGATCAGCGGACGATTCTTCACATGTGGGTAGGTCAGGGGCACAAAGTAGTAAGTCGTCCACATACTGTAGTAGCGTAATTTCAGTGTGGGAAGATATCCATGAGTCCAGGATGGAGGTTAGAGCAAGTGAAAAATGGGTAGGAGAATTTTGTGCTCCCTGGGGTAGGACAGTCCAAACATACTGCTGTCGTTCATGGGTGAACGCAAAAAGGTATTGGCAGTCCTCCTGCAGTGCGATTGAATAGAAAGCATTGGCCAAATCTATTGCTGTAAAGTGAGTGGCCGTAGGGGGAATGCCGGACAGTATGGTATGAGGGTTTGACACCAAAGGGGTTTCCAGGACCGTTGCTTCATTGACAGCACGTAAATCTTGCACTAGCCGGTATTTATCAGGTTCTCCCACCTTGCCCTTTTTCTTGACAGGAAAAAGCGGAGTATTGCAGGGGGACGATTGTCTCTTGATAGCTCCATTTGCCAAGAGTGTCTGTAGTTGCTTATTGATGGATTCAGATTGGGCTGGTTTAAGCGGATATTGAGGCTTCCTAGGTAGTACAGCGCCTTCCTTAAGACGAACCGCAACTGGAGGGACGCGCAGACGTCCAATGTCATCCGGACCCTGTGACCAGAGTGTTGGAGGAATGCGGGACAATACATGACCTGGGATGCTGGAATCGGATAACTCAGTTATATCTGTGGAGAGAAGAAGTGGTACAGAACAAAGAGAGGTTGCTTCAGCCTGGTCCAATGGGGTGGAAACAGTTATGGAGCCATCTGGTAAGAAAGCAAGTTTAGCTTGCAGCCGGTAGAGTAAATCCGTTCCTAGAAGATTTAAAGGACAAGTAGATGAGACAACAAAACGAGCCAAAAGTCCAGAATAGGGTCCAACCTGTAATGGACAGGTCACTGGGTTGTCCCGTGGTTTGCCATCCACCCCTACACAGGAAACAGTGGTGTTAGATAGCGTTACTTGTTTGGGTAGATCCTGAGTCCTGATAACGCTTCTGGCTGCCCCTGTGTCTATCAGGAAGGTGGTAGGAGTACCCTGTATTGGCAAAGTCAATTTAGCTAAAGGTCCGGCTGGTTCAAGTGTGGTCATACTGGTCAATACAGGGGTGGAAGACACAGGGTAGCCCTCGTCCTATGGACGGTCTGTCGGGGCAACAGGAGGGGGTGGTGGTGGCCAATTGGCATCCGGATTTGATTTTTGGGACTGACGTCTAGGGGCTTTGCAATCTTTACTGAGATGGCCGGTCTTGTCACAGTTATAACATTTAGGATTTTTTTCTTTCTTCCTGCAATCCCTGATATCATGTCCTGTCCTCTTACAATAACGGCACCACACTACATCTTGTGGGTCTTTGTTAGGAGCACTATCTGCCATCATTAAAGGAGTGGATGTATGGGGCATATGCTGTGAAGATTCCAAACCCTTAGCAACGAGTGCCAATGTCTCAATAGGTAAGGTACGATATTCTGGTCTTGCTGTCATCAACCCCTTTTTTAAAGGTTCCTGTAATCCAGTCACAAAGGCAGAGGACAACATCTGTGTATGCGTTTTATTGTGACGGTCAAAACCCAGATCTATGAATACTTGCAACATACGGACCTGGTACTTCTCAACAGATTCGGATTTGTCCTGAGCCATGTCGTGAATGTTAATGGCCTGATCAGCCAGCCTACTCTGTGCCCACGCCTTGACTTGGTCACAGAATTCTAACCCTGACTCGTAATTATTGAGCGCTCTGGCTCTGCTGGGTTTAAATGCTGACATCATTACGGGCCAATAGGCATCACCCGCTTTAATTTCACACAGACTCTCTAAGTCCCTCCATGTAGCTGAGTAATTTTTCTGAATTCCTGACAACCTACGATAAAATTGCATGGGTTGGTGATCGGGGTCAGGTAGTTGGGCCAGGAGGGTGGACGCCTGGGATGGGGTAAACGTTACATATAATGGGGGGCCACTCATAGTTTGCATCGCGGAACTTCGGTAATTCCGTGAAGCAAAAGAGTCATCATCACCGGGATCGAAAGCTGGCATGGTATAAGGTGAAAGTGGACCCTGACTGTTGTCGGGTGGAGACTGTTTGCGACCCAACTGTTGGGGAGTACTTATGCGGGTGAAAGCCTCAGATATATCATGCAATTGCCGTAAGTTGTCCTGTAACCCATCCCTTTGTAATTGGGTAATTCTCTTATGTTTCTGAGGGGCCCCAATGGTTTTGGGGATGGCTCCCGGAAACCCGGGAGTGGTTGAAGTAACCCGAGACCCCCCGTCATCTGTGCTGGTACAAATTCCCCCCACAGCCCCATCGGCTTCATCCCCAGACAACATAATGTGAGTCAAATGTGACACCGGTACATAATATGCCCCATCGGGGGTTAAAACTGGATATAATGGCGTTACCCCATTCTTAGCCAATTCATTGCTGGGCATGTGGGACTGTCCCCCTGAATCAGTACCCGTACTGGAACTGTTTGTAGATGGGTTGGGGTTGGAATCCTTCTTATCAGCAGGATTCTCAGTCGGGGCGGTGGGTAGAGTAGTTGACCCATCTTTATAGGGTGGAGGGTCAGGAGTATTTACCATACAGTGAAAAGGGGGCTCTCTATGGTAGAAATATTTGATGTTCCCATCCGTTTGAATAACTCTTTGTTCAGACCATCCCTCTCTCTGTAGACCCTTGGCAACCCTAAACCACGCTTGTGCGCTGGATAACAGACCCTCGTCTTGGAGAACACCCTTTTTCTCCCTCACTACATTTTGCCAAGAATTCGGCTGTAGCCGAGGACCGTTCGTGTTTATGTCACATAATTTAGCCAATTTGTTGTAATCCTTGACTGGCTTCTTCCCTTCTCGGCTCTTAACTATTTCAAAAGCCGAAATCCCTTTTTGATCCCCCCCCCTGTTTTTGACTGCTCGTTCCCCATTATTTCTTTAGTATTCCTTCCCAGAATTCGTCTGCGCTGTGTAGAAGCAGTTTGGCCTTATCACTTCGTACACGTATAAAATCCAAAATCTCGGACTCTAAATAATCGGTATCTGGGTGTTGACTACAGACCATGGGACTGAGTCCGTGGTCGAAAGCAGATTTCCTTATATCAAATAGACTACGACCCCAACTGTTATCTAAATCAACGGGGAAATGCACATTAAGACGATACACATAAGATTCTTGACCCCCAAGGGGCGAGTCTGCCTCTGGAACGTTGGGATGTCTACCTAACTCTTCCTGTGTATAGCCTGTCGTTTTTACACTGATCAATCGGTAACCTTTTTCACTTATTATAAACACAAGGCCACACAGACAATCTGGACAGGACATGAGGATTCAAGGTTGGTATAACAAGAAATTTTCAACCCTGGCTATTTCCTCAGCTTCACACTCCTCTAATCCAGCTGCTGGATGACTGTCACAGACACCTGGGTATTGGCCTGTGGAGAGTACTCTCGCCCTTATATCAAACAGACTGTCCCCTATATCAGTAGGACTCACAGGGAAATGGACGTTGAGACGGTATACCAAAAGGTCTGTAAACCCAGGAAGAATCGGTCCTAGACCTAGTCCACTAGCTGGATAACCCCCTGAGGTGATCTTTGTTAATCTCCACCCCACAGGAGTGATCACAAACAGTAAACCACACACACAATTAGGACATGACATTGAAACTCCACTTGAGATAAAATTTACAGAGATTCAATACACAAAGGACCCTGATAACCTCGATACTGGTGGATATCTAGACTGTCCCCAAACCAGGTCAACAGGGAACCCTACTCCCACGTCTGGGAGATATCACCAATACGCTCCTCGGGATCGGCCAACCACTGAACAATGTTGCCGATGGAGAGACACACTATGGGCCGACTGACACGGCCGGTGCGTTGAAACTGATACCGCCACTCCTCGGGATCGGCCAACCACTACCGACTCAAACGGTCAGTGTCGCCGATGGGGAGTCACATTAGGGGCCGACTGGCACGGCCGGAGTGCTGCGGGACGGTACCAATTCCACGACTATTGGGTTGTTCCCTGTTATCAGATCCCTTTAAGATTACCTATGTCCCCATCCACCAGTAAGGAGTCAATGGATAACAAAACATAAAACATAAACCGGGCACAGATACTCTTTTACAGGTCGGGTAAATGGCACCTGTCTTTGCTGGCTACTAAAAGTCGATATTGACAACAAACACCATCAGCAGTAGGTATAGGGATGACACAGGCAAGAAACTAATAACATAGGTCTTACCTGTGTCCCGGAGGTGATCAGTCTCCGTCCTTTCCTCTACTGGGCGTCTGTCATCCGTGGCATCGGCTAGTGGTCAGCCAGAACCTGATGCCCCACGTTGGGCGCCAATTGTGATGGACAGAAGTATGTCCTAAGAGTATCTGACCCTTCCGAATTATATGATAAGTAAATCCAACCGGCTGGCAGAAAGAAAACGACACTGACACGTCTTGTTCAGTATGCAAATGTTTCTCACTCTGTCTTTATTGCAAAGTACAAAAAATTATAAAGGCAGAGCAGGGGGTGCGACACCCCCCTAAGCTTGCGGTTAAGCTATATAGCTTCAAATGGAAAATTACAAACTACGAAAGTCTAGGTTATATGTCTTCAAATGGAAAGCAATAAGGTATAAAGTCTCTTATGCGGTTTAATTCAGCAGTCGTCTTCAGGAAACAGGTGCAGAGTGGCTTAACCACAAACGTATGTGACCTTCTTTACACGAGTCTGTTTCTATGAAGAGGTTCCTCTTGGTTACGGCCTAGCGAGATATCTGGGTTATAGAGAGATCTGAGCAGGAAATAGGTTTTGCAAAATAGCTTGTGCAAGGAAATATAGCAGACATGCATGCAGTATGGCAGTAAAATAGACTTTTTAAATGATAGTAAACAGAATAGACTGACCAGTCCACCACAATACTCTCTTGTGCGTTGTAGTGGGTCATGGGGTTCAGTCTCAAGATTAGGTAACTCGCTGTGTCCTTCGCTCACAGCGAGTTACCTATCTCTAGAGCTTTTGCTTCTGCCAAAGTTGCTGCAGCTTCTTTCTCTATGGCCAGTTTTTCTAGTGATGCTTCTAAGCGAACACTCTCTGCTTCCCTCTCTGCTTCTAAGCGTGCACTCTCTTTTTTCCTTTCTGCTTCTAAGAGTGCACTCTTTACTTTTATCTCCATTTCCCTCTCTGCGAAGGCGGCACGGGCCTTTGCGGCTTCTGCCTTTGCGCGGGCAATGGCGGCTGCATTGGTAACGGATGAATGATGAGAGGAGCCTGAAACTTGGGACCTGGACACTAGTGAAGATGACTTCTTCTGTGATATTATGAGATGCTGGATAAGCCTTTGCCTGTTTTAGCTATAGTGGCTTCTTTGTGCTGTAATAACTTAGCAGCAGTGTCTGAATCCGGATCACTGTAATATGCTGTTGTCTGCACTTGCAGATTTACTCACTAGCTGGTTTACTCACTTGTGTGGCAGCTGCTGTTTTACTGCGCATGCAGTGAGTTATAGTTCAATCCCACCTTTGTGGTAGCGCTGTTTCATTGTTCTGTCCTCCCTACGTATTACCCTGGGGCAGTGTGTAGATCGACATGCAGCTAAACCTCCCCACAACCCTGGGGCAGTGTGTAGATCGACATGCAGCTAAACCTCCCCACAACCCTGGGGCAGTGTGTAGATCGACATGCAGCTAAACCTCCCCACAATCCAATAAAGAGACTAAGCTTGGAGTCTGTAGATTTTACTAGATGAGCAAGTGGAATAGAGGTGAAAATGTAATACAAACAGCAGAAAATATAATAAGTATGCTTGCAATGAACTATATAAAACATGCAAATGAACATAACATAACTGCAGCATAAAATATATATACTGGTACAAAGTCTATGCAGCAATGTCTCTGGGGGTGCTGGCAGCTGTGGAGGTGTTTTGGTGTAACTATTTCCTTACCAACGATTCTATCATAAAGGGAGATGCAGAACTGTGTGCTTCTTCCAGCAGCATGGTCTGTAAAATGGAGTCCTGGCTCCCACAAGGCATTGCTCTAGGTCACATGGTGGCAGTACAGTAGCCTAATCAGTTTGAATACTGCTGTAAGCACTATGGAGTAAAGAATAAGTGACCTTATGCACTTACAGAAAGTGTCAATAAGAGGGAGCTCCGAGCAAATGAATAAGGAGATCCAAAGGCAAGGTACAGGCATATGCTGGAGACATGACAGTGACAACATTGTGACATTATCATGACACCTTGATGACATCATCGGGACATCATAGTGAATCATCAGGACATCATCGTCACACCATCATCATGACATTATCGTGACGTCAGTGTAACATGATTGTGACATCATCGTGACATCACCGTGACACGATCGTTACACCATCAAGAGATCAAAGTGACATCATTGTGACATCATCGTGACACAATTGTGACACCATCGTGCCATCATCGGGACACCATTGTGCCATCATCGGGACATCATAGAGATACAATTGTGACACTATCATGACACCATCGTGACATCATTGTGACGTAATTGTGACATCATAGTGACATCATCGTGATATAATGATATCATCGTGATATCATAGTGACATCATCGTGACATCATCGTGACACCATCATGACATCATAGTGACACAATTGTGACATCATAGTGACACAATTGTGACACCATCATGACACCATCGTGTCATCATCGTGACATCATCGTGTTACGATGATGTCATGATGATTTCACGATGGTGTCACACTGTCACGTTGGTTTCACTATATAATCCCGATGTCCCGATGATGTAACGGTGAGGCACAATGGTGTCACTATGATGTCACGATTGTGTCACTATGATGTCACGATGATGTCACAATGATGTCAATATGATGGCACAATAGTGTCACGATGGTGTCACAATGATGTCATGATAATGTCATGATAATGTCATGATGATGGTGTCATGATGATGTTACGATGATGTCCCGATCACATCCCGATGATGTCACGATGTTTTCACTATGATGTCACTATGATGTCTCGATGATGTCTCGATGATGTCACGATGGTGTCACTATGATGTCACTATTATGTCATGATGATGTCCCGATGATGTCACAATGACGTCACAATGATGGTATGATGGTGTCACTATGATGTCAGTACGATGTTACGATGATATCATGACGGTGTCACTATGATGTCCTGATGATGTCACGATGATGTCATGCTAGTGTCACTATGATGTCACTATGATATCACTATGCTTGACAAATACTGAGTATGACCAAAATCCCCTTCTACTAGTCCCATTTTATCCATAGCTAACTGACTAGTACACATCTAATCCAAGATGGTGTTTCTTCTTTGTTCTACTTTCCCACCAAAAAGCTTTAAACAAAGGAGCTCCCAGGATTGCCTTCCAGAAGAGCTGGACAAACCCCTGCAAGGTATTTCCCCTTCCCCTAATGATGCAGCAGGGCCCCTGCCAATCAGACCTGCTTGGGTGGGGTTAACCAGAAGCAAGGCCGGCCTCCCAGCCAATCAACCCTAGGGGGTGGGGAAAAGGCCAGAAATACCAGAGGGGAGGGATAGAGAGTTGTTGTTGTTGGTCTGGGGTGTAACCTGGCTGCGGCAGGGCACCGTCCTCTGCGGTTCCTTGGAGTTTATCCTAGCTGAGGCAGGAAGACTCCCTCCAACAGTTTGGATCTCCCTACCTCCCAGAGGACTGTTTATACCTGGATCCCCTTGAGGTATGGTTGTTCTGTGGACTTACCCAAAGGCACTTTGCTCCTTACCCCTTTGAAATTGCCCAAAGGAACTCCCTGACTTTGTATTTGGATTTGCCTGGAGGGCGTGTGCATCTTGGAGTGGATTGCTCCAAGGGAGGCTCTTTGTTCAGACCAGGTGTGTTGTGGACTTGGGGGAGTTCACATGCTAATGGCGTGTTCCTGATCTACTGCTTGTTGTATATCGGAAATAAACTCCTGTGTAAACCCCTCTTACAAGTGTGGTATTTCCCTGTGTGTGCTAGTTGCTCATACGTCACACATTTATGTGACACTATGATGTCACGATGATGATGTCACAATGATGTTGTACATGAATGTTTCTCGCTCCAGCGTTTATTAGACTGGGAAATATGGGCTGTCCCCCGGTTGTCAAGGTTACGAATGTGAATGGCAGGAGCTCATGAAAGTGTCAGATTAGTGAACCAATGAGAAGCAGCAGTGGGCGAGGCCTGTTCCTTATTGTATTGAATTCATTGTACTTTGGGGTGTGATTGTGGAACTGCAGATATTTCTCATACACCCCATTTGTTTGTGCAGATGCAGATCCTCAGGCCAGTGAGGAAAAGTCTGCGGCTGATTGGTCGGTAATGGCGGGAGCAGTGACAGTGAGTCTGTGAGACAAGAGGGGGAGGAGGAAAGGAGGGAGACAGCTGATTGGCTGATCATGTCCCACGTGACACAAAGGAATGAAGATATCAGACAGAAAATGACAGCAGGGACATTAGAGGCAGAGGAGCCTCAATGAGCTGAGGCCGCACAACCTGAATAGAGACTCATGTCCTTCCTGCGCATGCGCACTCCCTGAGCTACAGTCAGAGCGCCGGTGCTTTTATTTTACGCACAGAGTAACTCGGAGTCTATTGGAAGGCAGGGCGCATGCGTAGTAGGAAGTGTTATGCCGCACATGCGCAGTAACTGAGGGAAGCTTGCACATGCGTAGTGCGGAGAGGCGCTCGTACAGGGTGAGTAGCGGAGATGGTGTGTGGCCTGTTACCCCTTCCCGTCAGGCTCCTCACTCGTGTCCGGGTTGTGTGGGGCTGAGCCGGCGGGAGGGTTCGGTGGGGCTGAGCTCAGTAGCACGGGAACAATTACATTCTATACACAGGATTGAGCTGAGACAAAGTCTCCTCTAGATACGGGAGGAGCATGGGGAAGTCCCAGCGTGAGCAGCCGGAAGTCACGTGACTCAATCCTGCCCAGAGCTGACTGGCCCCTCCCCCGCAGCACAGGAACATTTCTCTGGCCAATCTCTGAGCCTGTTCTGGTCCCACACCCGGGAGTGACTATAGAGAACACGCCCATCAGGCCTCATTAATGACTTATTACAACTGACGCTTAGTGCAGGACATATGGGGTTAAGTTCTCTGTGGAGGCAGGACAAACCAAATGACTGTTTCGGCTCCTCCTCTTCCTGTGTCTCCTCAGTTCATTGTTTGTCCTGCTTGGACTCCTGACACTTCCCTCCTCACCTACTTCTGGATTCCTCTTTAACTGCTGATCTCTCCTTAAGCTTCTGAGCTCCCCGAGTTTAATTCAGCCCCATGGATTGGATATTCAGGCTTAGGGCAGACACACAATTCGGGAAATTAGTCACCCAGCGACTAATCGATTCTTCTTCGGGCGACTAATCTCCCCGAACTCCCCGATGTAAATCGATGGCGGGATCGCACTCAGATTGCTTTGGCTTTCTGAAGTCGCCCGAAGTTTTCTCGTAAAGTTAACTTCAGCAGCGGCCTCCATAACCGCTCATAGAGCGCTCTGGTTGAGACAATGTTCAGGGGACACGGCGTCCAAGAACAGATTAGTCTCACTAAAATTTGAAGGCATACAATTATTTGGTCCAGAACTAAAACGAATAATTTCTGAGGTGACAGGAGGAAAAGGATCCTTCCTTCCTCAGGACAAGAGAACACATAAAAATACGCACAAGCGTAATTATCACAACCGCTCATGGGGTTGTTACCATGGCAGTCACAGCAGAAATCAGCCAGGAAGGGAGGTCCACCTAAGAATCGGGATTCCTGACTCTCCCATAATGCAAGATGCAATGCAGGTGGGGGGCAGACTCCAGAACTTTGGATAGACTCCGTAGCAGATACTTGGGCACTCAATACGATTTCAGTGGGTCACAAAATATTTTTCACCGAATCGTTCCATCAAAAACTTCATCAGAACCTACCCAGACCACAGCCATGGCCGAAATTCTACAAGTCCTACAAGAGAAAGTAGTAGTAACTCAGGTGCCACTCAAACAACAATTTCTACTCAAATCTTTTTCTATTTTCAAAAAAAGACGTTGGTTTCTGTCCAGTCTTGAATCTGCACCCACTAAACAAATACATAAAGTATCTGCGCATCAAAATGGAATCTATTCACTCCATCACTACAGCCATTCCGGTAGCAGCGTTTATGACCAAGGTGGATCTAAAAGATGCCTATCTTCACATTCTGATTCACCCGGACCACCACAAATTCCTCCGATTTTTTTCTAGGTCAACACCATTACCAATTCCAGGCCATGCCCTTTTGCCTAACGTCAGCACCCAGGATCTTCACAAAGGTTCTAGGGGCTCTAATAGCAAAAATTCGCTCAAAGGGAATCCATATATTTCCATATTTGGAAGACATCCTGATTTTTTCGAAGATTCGGACGATAAGGTCAACCAAGACACTCAAATTTGCATCTACCAACTCAAACATCAAACATGGATCATCAGTTACCAAAAGAGCATCCTGATCCCCAAACAAATCCTACTATTCCTAGGCATGGTAGTTGACTCACTAAGTCAATGCTTATTTCAACAGAGAAAATCATCAAACTACAGTCGCTGTACAGTTTACTGGACCTTATGGCATCGACTATAGATACAGTTCCATTTGCAAAATTTCACATGAGACCACTGCAAAGAGAATTTTTGAGATGGTGGAACAGAGATCACAGAATCTCTCACAACCAGTAATACCGTCTACAATGGTTCACAATAGTCTTCACTGGTGGACACGAAGGCAATCTTTCCAAGGGCAAGCCTTGGTATCTCCCAGATCCAGTTGTGATTTCCAGAGATCTTACAGGTTGGGGAGCAGTTGCCAGGGTCTTTGGAATTCTCAAGTACAGTAATTACACATAAATGTCCTTAGATATGGGCCATACTAAATGACCTCCTTCTTTGGTCAACAATTCTCAACATGCCGCACATTCATATACAATAAGACAACAGCACAGCTGTCGCCTAGCGTGATCTAAACACTTCTAGCATCAAGAAGCCCTTCCACTTGTAAGACGTATCGTTGCATTTGGCGAATCTTTTTTTCCTGGTGCGACATGCGAGACATTACATGGAGTAAACCACCAGTCAGGAGCCTTGTCCCTTCCTGGGATCTCAACATTGTTCTGGAAGCACTGCAAGCTACACTTTTTGAACCTATCAATTCAGTGGAACTAAAATTTCTCACACTCAAGACTGTGTTTCTTATGGCCATATCCTCAGCAAGGAGAGTATCGGAATGAGCCGCTCTTTCCTGTAAATCTCCATGGCTCAAATGCCATCCTCACAAGGCAGTACTTTGCATCAATCCAGCATTCATACCTACGGTAGTCACTGCATTACACTTGAACCAAGATATTGTAATCCCAGTTCTGCAATCTCAAGAGCCGGACTGTCCAACAGACAGTACTGTTACTTTTGACCCAGTTAGAGCCCTCAAAACCTATGTAGAGAGAACTCATTCCATCAGACACACTGAAGCATTATTCATCCTATTTGAGGGTCACTAGGTGGGATATCCCACTTCCAAGAGATCCATAGCTAGATGGATAGTAGAATCAATTTCCACAGCGTATACCAAGGCAGGAATGCCACCTCCCTTGCCACTCCGGACCCATTCCACAAGGAAGGTCAATGCCTCCTGGTTCTACCACCAAGAGACTTTGTTAGAAGCAATATGTCAAGCAGCCACCTGGGCATCACCTCATACATTTTCAAGTTCTACAAGTTTGATGTTTTCCATGCTCAACAGTCTGAGCTTGGCAGGAAGGTGCTACAAGCAGTAGTAGCACGTAGTTAACTTACTACAGTTATTTTTTTCCATACAGTTTTTTCCCCCACCCTTTTTTGGACGGCTTTGAGACATCCTCATACGTCCTGCACTGACAGGTTGGGATGAAGGGATTTGTCCTGCCACCAGAGCGAAGTTAACCCCATATGTCCTGCACTGACAGTACGCAAAAGAGATTTACCAGGTAAGCAAAGCTCCTTGTATATTGGTAGAACAGGAAACCTCAGGATATGCTGTGGAGCCCAGTAACATCTAGTTCCGCCACTGGCCAACGCTTCGTGACGTTTTGCTTGAGACCCAATAACTGCTGCTTCACCTTTAACTGATTGTTTAGTTTGTTACAGAGCCTTCATCTTTCCCATTCTATGGACACTTAAGAGATTGTCAGCTCTGTCTCCCCAGTCACTCTCATGCATTCCCCCATTTCTGATTGAATGTGTGTGTGTGTGTGTGTGTGACCTCACAAACTTGGAAAACCTTTCTCAAATGAATAAAAAGCCTGGAGGGTCACTGACGAGTTCATTCCTTGCCCGTAGGCACCCAGTGAAATAACCGTGATACCCAGTGGGGTGCTGAATACAGTTGGTGGGTGAGGAAGCCGTGGAATCGGGAGCCGAGCAGGTGCTGCAGGATGAGCTCTTCTCATCGGGTAAGTCATCAGGGAGTCACAGGCTTAAGGAATTCAGAGAAAGCTGTAATACAACTGTAAATCTGTGTGTCCAGCAAAAAGAAATAATTAGGAATCACTAATATATATATATATATATATATATATATATATATATATATATATATATATACACATACACACACACACATTCCTTTATATACACAAACATTGAACCTCATTTACAGGTTATAGTTTTGCCCATTCACTATCAATACAAACAGGAATTACAGCGCCCCCTCCGGGTCATTTATAAACCATGGGCCAAGGACAGCCCCCGCGGTACTCCCCTAACCACATTGGTCCAATTAGAAAAACTCCCACTTACCCCCACTCGCTGTAAATCTTACAGTCCGTTCTGTGTCCAGCCCCCAGTATCAGATACCTTTGTTTCGGGGCAGAAAGGGCAGTATTTCATGTCTATGTTGCAGGACTCTGTGTTCTTCACTGATGTGGCGGCCACTTTCTCTGAGTGTGAGTGGAACATGCTGGCCCAGTGGCAACGGGAAGTGTACGGCACAGTGATGCGCGAGATCCACACTGTACTCATGGACCTGGGTAATCCTTCCTTATACCCCATGAGAATTAGCTCCACCCCCTCTGTCCTGACATCATAACCCCGCCTCCTGCTCTCACTGCCCACAGGCTACCACATTCACAATTCCGAAATCCTCTTCAGAATCACCAAAAACGAGGAGCCGGGGAGAAGCCATCGCTATGTGGCGGCCAGAAGCAAAGAGGGTAAATTATATTGTGGGGATAAGGGATTTGTAATGATAGTGTAGGTGGGGTAACGGGGGGACTCGATTGAATTTAGGGGAGATTTTCTATGAGGTAGACTGAAGGTGATGGGGTTTGTATTTAAGGGTTAGTTTCTAATGATGGAGGGAGGGCTTGTATTTTGGGGTTTGTTTCTAGAGATAGAGGAGATGTGGGAGGAGTGTCTATGAGTATAAATGATTGGGTTCCCAGGAGTGAGGGAGGGGCCCTCATTCTTTATGTGCTGGAAGCAGGCCACGCCCCTGACATTCTGCTGAGAATTAACTATGTGGGGGAGCACCCCGTCTCCAGTGACCCTGAAGAATCAGATGAGGGATCAAGGACGGGACAGAATGCGAGAGGTAAGGGTTTTTCTGTCTAACATTCTCTGCCCCCCATAAAGCTCTCCCGTTACATTGCCAGTGTAGGTAGGAAAGTGTGAGCTCTTTAGCCAGTCCTTTGCCAGTTAATGACTTTATAGATTTTGAGGTTTCCTAAGAATTTAGGCCTTTGTACTTGCCCCTCCTACATGACGCACCCCAATCAAGCACCCTAGTTCTCTGTCACTACTTGGGAGATAAGAACCAGATTATGGCTAAGTGGTAAGTCGCTTTATTAAAGGAACAGTTCAGTGTAAAAATAAAAACTGGGTAAATAGATGGGCTGTGCAAAATAAATAATGTATCTAATATAGTTAGTTAGGCAAAAATGTAATGTATAAAGGCTGGAGTGAGTGGATGTGTAACATAATAGCCAGAACACTACTTCCTGCTTTTCAGCTCTCTAACTCTGAGTTAGTCAGTGACTATAAGGGGGGCCACATGGGACATAACTGTTCAGTGAGTTTGTAATTGATCCTCAGCATTCAGCTCAGATTCAGAAGCAACAGTTATGTCCCATGTGACCCCACTCAAGTCACTGATTAGTTACTGCCTGGTAACCAATCAGTGGAAAGCAAGAGAGCTGAAAAGCAGGAAGTAGTGTTCTGGCTATTATGTTACACATCCACTCACTCCAGCCTTTATACATTACATTTTTGCCTAACTAACTATATTAGATACATTATTTATTTAGCACATCTA
The DNA here is from genome assembly GCA_038501925.1 of Xenopus petersii. Taxonomy (NCBI): domain Eukaryota; kingdom Metazoa; phylum Chordata; class Amphibia; order Anura; family Pipidae; genus Xenopus; species Xenopus petersii. The sequence continues at coordinate 148,878 of JBCGBM010000656.1, read as the reverse complement.
TTGACTGCGGTGTAATTACACATATACTGACAAATGCAACAGTCACAAGCAGTAACATGGGAATTCTTTTTGCACATGCTGTGGCCCCTTCTAGTCATTGTGTGGTCCCATAGTGGGAATATTTGTAGTAAAACGTCGTATGGCTTGATTAGAGTTTCAGCTCTCCAGATTCCATAATGTGTTTTTCAGAGCCGTCCCCAGACTTTCTCCTGAGAATTAAACAAGAGGACGAGCAGTACTGCACTAACCCCTGTGACTCTCACGTGGGCTCCCAGCTAGAGACCCCGGCCGGCTCCCAGGAGGAACACAAAGGAGACCCTTTCCTCACTCCAGGTACTTGTAGCCACACTTGCTGCCTGTATTCCTTGGCTTTCACACATACTAAATTAAATAAGGCAAGTGAGAGGCGCTCGTGGGTCTCCCCCAGATGCAAAGGGGTTCATATAATAAAGGGGGTGTTCACCTTTAAATTAACTGTCAGTAGGATGTAGAGAGGGATATTCTCAGACAATTTGTAATTGTTTTCATGTTTTATTATTTGTGGTTTTTGAATTTTATTCAGCAGCTCTTCAATTTGCAATTTCAGCCATCTGGTTGTTAGGGTCCAAATTCCCCTAGCAACCATGCATTCATTTAAATAAGAGACTGGAATATGAATAGGAGAGGCCTGAATAGAATGAGGAGGAATAAAAAGTAACAATAACAAAACATTTGAAGCCTTACAGAGGATTTGTTTTTTAGATGGGGTCAGTGATCTCCATTTGAAAGCTGGAAAGAGTTAAAAGAAGAAGGCAAATAATTAAGCTATAAAAAAGAAAAAACGAAGGCCAGTCAAAAGGTTGCTTAGAATGAGCCATTCTATAACATACTAAAAGTTAACTGACAGGTGAAGCGCCCCTTTAAGCTTTTGATACCTAAGGAAAGTGTGTGGGGGGAATCAGCCTATCAGGAGTCCCCATTCTCACTCCACCATGATGTACAATTATTGCTCATTAATACACTGCAGTCTGATTAGCCAATGATTCCAGCCTTGGAGCTGACTAATAGGAGCTTGTGCATTTGTACGGATGTGAAATGATCTGAAAGGAGGGTCCCTGCCGGATCCTTTCTGGTATTTACAGGCGTGATTATTTTATAGCAGGAGCCATATTTGCTTTATTTGGATTTTGCCAAACTGAATCCAGAATCCACCTAGGGGCCTCCGACAATGCACCAGTATAGGAATAGCACAGAATTGTTTCTAAAGTTTCTGCTGGCTCCTGAGCCTCTGTCTACTGCAACTCCCACTGTAACTCCCACTGCAACTCCCACTGTAACTCCCACTGTAACTCCCACTGTAACTCCCACTGCAACTCCCACTGCAACTCCCACTGTAACTCCCACTGTAACTCCCACTGTAACTCCCACTGCAACTCCCACTGCAACTCCCACTGCAACTCCCACTGTAACTCCCACTGCAACTCCCACTGCAACTCCCACTGTAACTCCCACTGTAACTCCCACTGCAACTCCCACTGCAACTCCCTCTGTAACTCCCACTGTAACTCCCACTGTAACTCCCACTGCAACTCCCTCTGTAACTCCCACTGCAACTCCCTCTGTAACTCCCACTGCAGCTCCCTCTGCAGCTCCCACTGTAACTCCCACTGCAAATCCCACTGCAACTCCCACTGCAACTCCCACTGCAACTCCCACTGCAACTCCCACTGCAACTCCCACTGCAACTCCCACTGCAACTCCTGCTGTGACTCACACTGCAACTTGTTTCTGTTTCATACATGGAACTATTACTGGAGCAGGACACTACATGGCAGTGCTGTTCGGGATTAACAGTTTCATCTGACAAGGGATCCAGTGATCCTAAACATATTGCTCAGCATTTCTTTAATACTCACACAAGCCCATGGGAGACTTTGCAGTTGTATTGTGCCAGCCTGGCCGGTGTCTGGGACTGATACATGTCAGTACAGGTTTATTGGTCCATACTGGTACCAGGCACAGGTTTATTGGTCCATACTGGTACCATGAGGAGGTTTATTGGTCCATACTGGTACCATGAGGAGGTTTATTGGTCCATACTGGTACCATGAGGAGGTTTATTGGTCCATACTGGTACCATGAGGAGGTTTATTGGTCCATACTGGTACCAGGAGGAGGTTTATTGGTCCATACTGGTACCAGGAGGAGGTTTATTGGTCCATACTGGTACCATGAGGAGGTTTATTGGTCCATACTGGTACCATGAGGAGCTTTATTGGTCCATACTGGTACCAGGAGGAGGTTTAGAGCTGGTATGGAGGAGGAACAGCAGATACAGGATCTGTTTGATGCTCATTGGCTTGTGTCTATTGTAACAGGATTTCTTTTTAACTGTTTGTGGTGCTGTAGAAAGAAACAGTGAATGGAGTCCAACCAAAGTTCTTCCAAGATCCAAGAGGCCCAGCAGTGGAGAAACCACAGAACTGGCTGATAGAGCGCAAACGCAGAGACGCCAGGGTATCAGTGATCAGATCAAGCAGGTGTCTGCATTGCATGATTCTAATAAGGAAACGGAACCCAGAGATGTTCAAGCTCCCCCCCTGCCCCAGCTATTCCCAGAACGTAGTTTAGCAGACATGAGACTGCCCTTCCCCGAGGCACAGGAGACAAAGGACACAAGCCCATACCAAGCTTTTCCCGATGATGCTCCAATCAGCTTCCAGCAGCAGGGTCAGACTTTCATGATCTGCTGTGTGTGCGGCAAAAGCTTCTGTAACAATTCCAGCTTACAGGTGCACATGAGGACCCACACGGGCGAGCGCCCCTATAAATGCTCCCACTGCAACAAGAGCTTTATCCGCAGCTCCCACCTGAAGATCCACCTGCGCACCCACACGGGAGAGCGGCCATATAAATGCACCGAGTGTGACAAGAGCTTCCGGGACAACTCCAGCTTCGCCCGACATCAGCGAATCCACACGGGAGAGAAGCCCTACCAGTGCCCCACGTGCAGCAAGTATTTCCGCAAGAAGTCCAACCTGAACGACCACCAGCGCACCCACACAGGGGAGAGACCCTACAAGTGCAAACACTGCGACAAGAGTTTCCACCAAAAGTCCAACCTGAGAGTTCATGAGAGGAATCACCATGGAGAAGACTGCTGAGGCTGCTGGGAAAGTGTGTAGAACTACAGGATGTGCAGCTTGTACTAGAGATGCCCCATACTTCACTCTCAGCTACATGCCATGGGCCCTGGGCTCACCCACCTTCTAAGCATGAGTAGCAGTTCTGTACTATATCAGTACAGAGCTCTGATTGGCTGAGGTACATGGACTGGGCATGGGCTACACAGAACATTGGATGCCATTCCATGTGGCACTGAACTCTAGAAATGAGGGCCACTATTCCCTCTGTATATGAGAGATATCATTGTGCAGCAGTTCCTTCTCTTTGGTTTGGACCCGACTGCTATAACTCTATTTGCAATTCTCTGGCCCACTCTTCCATAGTGAAACTCCTGCAGATAGTGACTAGTTCAGAAATGATCCCATAAAACTATGGCAGCATAGGTATCCCCTGTACTAAGCACAATTCAGCAGGAACAGCGCCTAAATTTGCTCATAGTCTGTACAGAGAGATCCCATAAAACTATGGTACATAGGTATTCCCTGTACTAAGCACAATTCAGCAGGAACAGTCCCTAAGTTTGTTCATAGTCTGTACAGAGAGATCCCATAAAACTATGGCAGCATAGGTATTCCCTGTACTAAGCACAATTCAGCAGGAACAGTCCCTAAGTTTGCTCATAGTCTGTACAGAGAGATCTTATAAAACTATGGCAGCATAGGTATTCCCTGTACTAAGCACAATCCAGCAGGAACAGTCCCCTGAGTTTACTCATAGTCTGTACAGAGAGATCCCATAAAACTATGGTAGCATAGTTATTCCCTGTACTAAGCACAATTCAGCAGGAACAGTCCCCTGAGTTTACTCATAGTCTGTACAGAGAGATCCCATAAAACTATGGCAGCATAGGTATTCCTTGTACTAAGCACAATTCAGCAGGAACAGTCCCCTAAATGTGTTCATAGTCTGTACAGAGAGATCCCATAAAACTATGGCAGCATAGGGATTCCCTGTACTAAGCACAATTCAGCAGGAACAGTCCCCTAAGTTTGCTCATAGTCTGTACAGAGAGATCCCATAAAACTATGGCAGCATAGCTATCCCCTGTACTAAGCACAATTCAGCGGGAACAGCCCTTAAGTTTGCTCATAGTCTGTACAGAGAGATCCCATAAAACTATGGTACATAGGTATTCCCTGTACTAAGCACAATTCAGCAGGAACAGTCCCTAAATTTGCTCATAGTCTGTACAGAGAGATCCCATAAAACTATGGCAGCATAGGTATTCCCTGTACTAAGCACAATTCAGCAGGAACAACCCCTAAGTTTGCTCATAGTCTGTACAGAGAGATCCCATAAAACTATGGCAGCATAGGTATTCCCTGTACTAAGCACAATTCAGCAGGAACAGTCCCCTAAGTTTGCTCATGGTCTGTACAGAGAGATCCCATAAAACTATGGTACATAGGTATTCCCTGTACTAAGCACAATTCAGCAGGAACAGTCCCCTAAGTTTGCTCATAGTCTGTACAGAGAGATCCCATAAAACTATAACAGCATAGGTATTCCCTGTACTAAGCACAATTCAGCAGGAACAGTCCCCTAAGTTTGCTCATAGTCTGTACAGAGAGATCCCATAAAACTATGGTACATAGGTATTCCCTGTACTAAGCACAATTCAGCAGGAACAGTCCCCTAAGTTTGCTCATAGTCTGTACAGAGAGATCCCATAAAACTATGGCAGCATAGCTATCCCCTGTACTAAGCACAATTCAGCAGGAACAGCCCTTAAGTTTGCTCATAGTCTGTACAGAGAGATCCCATAAAACTATGGCAGCATAGGTATTCCTTATACTAAGCACAATTCAGCAGGAACAACCCCTAAGTTTGCTCATAGTCTGTACAGAGAGATCCCATAAAACTATGGCAGCATAGGTATTCCCTGTACTAAGCACAATTCAGCAGGAACAGTCCCCTAAGTTTGCTCATAGTCTGTACAGAGAGATCCCATAAAACTATGGTACATAGGTATTTCCCTGTACTAAGCACAATTCAGCAGGAACAGCCCCTAAGTTTGCTCATAGTCTGTACAGAGAGATCCCATAAAACTATGGTACATAGGTATTCCCCTGTACTAAGCACAATTCAGCAGGAACAGTCCCCTAAGTTTGCTCATAGTCTGTACAGAGAGATCCCATAAAACTATGGCAGCATAGGTATTCCCCTGTACTAAGCACAATTCAGCAGGAACAGTCCCTAAGTTTGCTCATAGTCTGTACAGAGAGATCCCATAAAACTATGGCAGCATAGGTATTCCTTATACTAAGCACAATTCAGCAGGAACAGTCCCTAAGTTTGCTCATAGTCTGTACAGAGAGATCCCATAAAACTATGGTACATAGGTATTCCCTGTACTAAGCACAATTCAGCAGGAACAGCCCCTAAGTTTGCTCATAGTCTGTACATAGAGATCCCATAAAACTATGGCAGCATAGGTATTCCCTGTACTAAGCACAATTCAGCAGGAACAGTCCCCTAAGTTTGCTCATAGTCTGTACAGAGAGATCCCATAAAACTATGGCAGCATAGGTATTCCCCTGTACTAAGCACAATTCAGCAGGAACAGTCCCTAAGTTTGCTCATAGTCTGTACAGAGAGATCCCATAAAACTATGGCACATAGATATTCCCTGTACTAAGCACAATTCAGCAGGAACAGTCCCTAAATTTGCTCATAGTCTGTACAGAGAGATCCCAAATCTGAAGATGACATGGATATATCATTCTGAGCTAAGCACATTTAGCAGGAGAATTTGAGGGTACAGGGGCTTGTGAAAACCTGTTCCCAGTATGGAGAACACTTACATGGATATTCTGTGCAGCAGTGTATAGTTCAGCATTGTGTGGGTTAAATTGGGAAGATTGTAGGAATAATTGAGAGCAGAGGAGGGAATGTGTGAATAAGATCATTTAGCTGTTCTGCTATTTATAATAAATGTATATTTTATGTTTCTTGGTTATAAACCCTCAGCTTCAGCCGGTGTGTATAAGGGTTAATGCTCTGTCCTACCTACTGCTGTTGTACTGAGCCTGTAAATATAAAGAATGGGCTGTGGTGCAGCAAATACACATAAAATAAGAAGCTGGGAGACCATTGCTCTCCCTCTGACAAACTACATTACTATTGTCTCTGCTACTCCCAGCACCTGTTCTGCACCTATTGGTGCTTCATTAGCACTGCATGTTTCTCAGCCTATCAGCTTGTCTCCCTGCTGCTGTATGGACTGTATAGCCAGTTGTCTCTTTCCCTTGTTTATGATCCCCCCACCCACCTCAACTCCTGTTTCCTTCCACCGTACAATCCCCAGCCCGCTGCAGCTTTTGTAACCTTCTGTTTCACATTCTCATGACAATGTTCATTCTCTGCTGTGACACATAGTTGCATGTGTGGGGTGTGGGCTTGGGGTAACGGCTACACCAGGACTATTAGTTCCACACAACTTACTCATGTCTTGTACGATCTGGTGGTCTTGACAAGGTTACAGATATATATAAACATTGGGGTAACAGTCACCCTGCTATATTTCCAGGGGTACCCAGGGTACAAATAAGCACTCACCCCAAATCTCCCCCTAACTGACCTTCAGACTGGGCCCCCTTAGCTCATAACAAGGTTACAGATATATAGAAACATTGGGGTAACAGTCACCCTGCTATAGTTCCAGGGGTACCCAGGGTACAAATAAACACTCACCCCAAATCTCCCCCTAACTGACCTTCAGACTGGGCCCCCTTAGCTCATAACAAGGTTACAGATATATAGAAACATTGGGGTAACAGTCACCCAGCTATAGATCCAGGGGTACCCAGGGTACAAATAAACACTCACCCCAAATCTCCCCATAACTGACCTTCAGGCTGGACCCCCTTAGCTCATAACAAGGTTACAGATATATAGAAACATTGGGGTGTCACCCTGCTATAGTTCCAGGGGTACCCAGGGTACAAATAAGCACTCACCCCAAATCTCCCCCTAACTGACCTTCAGGCTGGGCCCCCTTAGCTCATAACAAGGTTACAGATCTATAGAAAAATAGGAGATTAGGGTGACAGTGAAGATACTGGGGTGAGGGGATTGGGGTGACAGTGAGGAGATTAGGGTGACAGAAGATGGAGGCTACAGTGAGGAGATGGAGGTGACTGTGAGGAGATTGGGGTGACAGTGAGAAAGAGGTGAGTGTGCGATGGAACTGAGTGAGGAAATGGAGGTGACAGTGAGGAGATCAAGGTGACAGTGAGATGTAACAGTGAGGAGATTAAGGTGACAGTAAGGATATTGGGGTGACAGTGAGGATATGGAGGTGACTGTAAGAAGATGACGGTGACAGTGAGGAGATTGGGTTGACGGCGAGGCGATGGAGCTGACCTTGATGAGATTGGGATGACAGTGAGGAGATTGGGATGACAGTGAGAAAATGGAGGTGACAGTGAGAAGATGAAGGTGACAGTGAGGAAATGAAGGTGACAGTGAGAAGATGAAGGTGACTGAGAAGATAAAGGTGACAGTGAGGAGACGGGGGTTACTGTGAGGAGATTTGGGTGACAGTGAGGAGATGAAGGTGACCGTGAGAGATTGGGGTGACAGTGAGGAGATGGAGGTGACAGTAAGGAGACAAAGGTGACTGTGAGAAGATGGGGGTGACAGTGAGGAGATGGAGGTGACTGTGAAAAGATGATGACATTGAGGAGATGGGGTGACTGTGAGGAGATGGGAGTGACAGTGAGAAGAAGGTGACAGAAGATGGTGACTGTGAGAAGATGAAGGTGACATAAGATTGGGGTGGCAGTGAGGAGATTAAGGTGACAGTGAGGAGATTGGGCTACAGTGTGGAGATGGAGGAGACGGGGATGACAGTGAGGAGACAGAGGTGACTGTGAAAAGATGAAGGTGACAGTGAGGAGATTGGGGTGACAGTGAGATGAAGGTGACTGTGAAAAGATGAAGATGACAGAGAGGAGATGGGGGTGACTGTGAGGAGATGGAGATGAATGTGAGGAGATGGAAGTGACTGTGAGGAGATGGAGGTGACTGTGAGGAGATGGGGGTGACTAGGGTTGCCACCTTTTCTGGAAAAAAATACCGGCCTCGGGTGACTGTGAGGAGATGGGGGTGACTGTGAGGACATGGGGGTGACTGTGAGGAGATGGAGGTGACAGTGAGGAGATGGGGGTGACAGTGAGGAGATGGGGGTGACTGTGAGAAGATGGAGGTGAATGTAAGGAGAAGTAAGGAGAATGTAAGGAGATGGAGGTGACAGTGAGGAGATGGAGGTGAATGTGAGGAGATGAAGGTGACAGTGAGGAGATGAAGGTGACAGTGAGGAGATGGAGATGAATGTGAGGAGATGGAGGTGACAGTGAAGAGATGGAGGTGAATGTGAGAAGATGGAGGTGACAGTGAGGAGATGGAGGTGACAGTGAGGAGATGGAGGTGAATGTGAGAAGATGGAGGTGACAGTTAGGAGATGGAGGTGACAGTGAGGAGATGGAGGTGATGGTACGGGCAGGGGCGGGGAAAGTCTATGGAGTGTGAATAAGAAGTGCGAGTGGCGGGAGCTGTGGGCAGGGGTGAGAGTTGCAGTAGAACAGTACAGGCTGGGTCCCGTGTGGAACAGAAAGGCGCCATCCTCTGCTGGAGCCAGCAACCCAAACACCGCAGCCGTCTGCTCATTGGCTGAGGAGCCTGTCCGTCAAGCAGCAGCGAGTAAGTTCCGGCTTAAAGCGGAAGTGAGAAACGAGTGGAGGTCTCCTCAGGTAGAAGATTGCGCTCTGGTGTGAAACACTGCGGAACCGGAAGCTGAATTGTGTGATGGTGATTACTGAGGGAATATTACTGATAATACGGCTATGGACAACTAAACATCGACATTACTGCTGAATAAATAGCTGCTGATAGGGTTGCCACATGGCCGGTATTTTACTGACGTGACTGGTAAAAATGATGGTTGATCCCAATGTTATTAATAGGGACAGAGTCTGAGCAACTGGAGGATCGTGATTATTGTGTTGTTGTTGTGCGTCATTTCCGATTCCCTGTGTGTCCTGCTCAGTCTGAGCCTCGCTTCCCTTTATTGTGCAGTGTCCCTTTAATTGCTCCTATTCCCTGTCATTGTCCCTCACTGTGTGTTATAGTCATGTGTCTCACTGCTGCCCTTGTGAAACTGCAACTCCCACAGCACTCAGCTCACGTTCCTCAGGGGTTTATATCTCCCTAATTACCTCACATACAAAAACATACAAACTGCCCTTGTGGGTCACATGTTCTATCTACCTGCTGCAATGGCTCATGGGACAATTGCCAAAACCTGTTGTTTCTTCCTCCACAGTACAACGTAACCTGTAGACCGTTCATAAAGCTGTAAACATTCCAGGAGTCTGTGCAACCCCCAGAGTAATCCCAAGAAATGTAGAGCAATGGAATAAACAGCTTCAAGGCAGTCATTTCAAAGTGCAAATGTTCTTTTATTTTAGTAAAACACACACTACATGTTTTGGGTAAAGACCCTTAATCAAGTGTGCAAAGTGCAAAGTATTGTGGGTATATATATCCTCTTCCACACACCAGGAACCTCCCCTAATTTCATCTTAAAGTGACAGCGTATACATTAGAGTACAAACAATTACATAAACCGCCACTTATTCAATCAAGTCTGGTCCATCCATTGTGTTGTGTCCATATTTACAAGTCTTTTTTGAGTCCATATCCGGGAAATTTCCATTTCTTGGCTTATCCCTGGTAGATCCATAAATACTGCTAGAAAAAGCCTACTTAAGGGTTAAACGCGAGCCATGTAGCATATGAGGAGAACATTACTATAGGTGTAAATAGCTTTGTAAAGTGTAACTCCTGTATCAGTAGTTCTCTGTACATTACTTCTTTTTTTACTCACACGGCAGGAGTTGTGTGAATTCAAGGAGCCGCTGGTTCATTAATAGCTGAGGGAGGAGAAAGAATAGGATCAGTGTAACATACTTGGAAGTCAAAAAATGGCAATTTGCATACATACTTGCAAAAAAATCATTTTATAGGAAGCACTTAAGACTATTGTGGTCATTTCTACCTTTTGGTTTTACACATTCTAGTCTCCCTATCCACCGGGCTTCCCTTTGGAGCAGTACCGTATATACCCAAGTATAAGCCGTCCCGAGTATAAGCCGAGGTACCTAATTTTACCTCCAAAAACTGGGAAAGCTTATTGATTCGAGTATAAGCTTAGGATGAGAAATGCAGCAGCTTCTGGTAAGTTTCAATCAAAAAATTGAGGGTTTCTGCTCCCATTGAAGGTGCCTGCGTCTCGGTTTTGGATGCCGACGACCATTCTTGGACGCCAGCGAATATTCTTGGAGACCATTCTTGGACACCGGCGACCGTTTTTGCGCTTGACCCGAGTATAAGCCGAGGTAGAGTTTTTCAGCATATTTTGGGGGCTGAAAAACTCGGCTTATACTCGAGTATATATGGTATTTCCCCAATCACCTCCCCTTGGGGGTCTTTTTACTACTTCAAGAACCTTCCATTTTAACTGGCTTACATGATGTTTGGCCTCAAAAAAATGTCTTGCTACTGGGGTGTCAGTGTAAGTTTCTGGTTCCACGTACATCATACCACAGGGACATTTTAGCACAGAAACTACATATGTGCTAGAACAGGTAGCTGCAGAATAATTTACTCCACTTTCAACAAAAAAGATACCAGTGGTATGTCTTTCATTTCCCAAGAACAACTGAGTACTGGGCTGTTTTCTAAACAAATATTTTTAGTGAAGCAGCATTCAGTTGTATGGCTTTAAAACAAATTTGAAAAACTGGCTGTGCAAAAATATGGTTTTGGATTGTAATTTTGCTAATTTGAATGCATGTAACTGCCCAATACTAATTACTGGTGCCAAGAATCTGTGGGCCAAGTCTGGCCTGCATAACTTTTCCTCCACACTGGCAACACCAAATTGGTTGGATTAGCTTGTTAAGCCTTGAACTTCACAGGCAGGTGTGTCCAATCATGAGAAAAGATATTTAAGGTGACCAATTGCAAGTCCTGCTTCTGTTTGACTCTCCTCTGAAGAGTGACCGCATGGGATCCTCAAAGCAACTCTCAAAAGATCTGAAAACAAAGATTGTTCAGTATCATGGTTTAGGGGAAGGCTACAAAAAGCTATCTCAGAGGTTTATTAAACTGTCAGTTCCAACTGTAAGGAATGTAATCAGGAAATGGAAGGCCACAGGCACAGTTGCTGTAAAACCCAGGTCTGACAGGCCAAGAAATATACAGGAGCGACATATGCGGAGGATTGTGGGAATGTTACAGACAAGCCAAAGATCATCTCCAAAGACCTGCAAGAACATCTTGCTGCAGATGCAGGTGTATCTGTACATCGTTCTACAATTCAGCACAATTTGCACAAAGAACATGTGTATGGCAGGGGCATGAGAAGCCCTTTCTGCACTCACACAAACACACTCGCTTGTTGTATGGAAAAGCTCACTTAGACAAGACACAGTCGTTTAGGAACAAAGTGCTTTGGACTGATGAGACACAAATTGAGTTATTTGCTCATAACAAATAGCGCTTTACATGGCGGAAGAAGAACATGGCATTCCAAGAAAAACACCTGCTACCGACTGTCACATTTGGTGGAGGTCCCATCATGCTGTGGGGCTGTGGGGCTTGTTCAGGGACTACTGGGGCCCTTATTAAAGTCGCAGATCGATTGAATTCAACCCAGGGACTTTCGGGTGTGTTGCCTAGGGTAGAGCTCTGATGTTACTCCAGGTTCTCCTGCAAATAAATAATCGGAAAACTCACTTTTGCAGTTTTGTCGGACCTCTTGAGTTCCCTCCTGGTCTTCTGTTAACTACAGCTCAATTTTGATGTGGATCTGCTGAAGTAGCGAGGAGTCTGCAGGGCTGGTCTGTGGAACACTGCCTTCATCTTGTGGCCAGTTGATATAGTTACAGTTTTAAGTTCTGTAAAATTTTGCAGCATTGAAGGCTCTGGCAGGACTGGCAAGAAAAAAAAGCCTGAGGAAAAATAAAAAGCTTAAAAAAACTAATTAAAAAGAGGAGTGTAAAGGGATAATTTCAAGACTTTTTTCTGCTGTTTCCTATTGACATTCAACATGGAGTGGATTAATGGTAAAGTTTTAGAAAAAAACAAAGTAACATTGTTGAAAAGTATGGAGGTCAATCAGCATAATGGAAATTCTATTCAAATAAATACTAGTCAACCTAGTTTCTCAAGTAATGACTACATATCTATTGCAAAGGAAGTTGCTAAGTGGGTTACTCGTACTATTAAAGCTTTTCTCAAGTCTTCAATTAATGAGGCTGTTGAAAATGTACAGGAAAGTCTACGTGATGTCTTAGAAACTCTCTCCTCACATGAGGATCAAATGAAACACCTTCAAGAAACTTTGTCTGAAGTTCAGGAGGATTCTATTTCTACTTCTAAACATTTGAAAGAAAGTTTTGGATTTACAGCTTAAAGTTGATGACCTGGAGAACAGAGCTAGAAGAAACAAGGTTTATTGGAATCCTGGAATCTTACAATCTAGAGGATCTAATTACACTTGTTACAAAAACCATCCTGATGATTCTTCACCTTCAGTATAAACTTCCAAACATAAAGATCATTGTTTGGGCCTAACCAGGGAAAATTTGAATCTTAAACCATATGCGGTCATTGCTTAATTTCTGGATTATTCTGAAAAAACTCAGATTTTTCTTAAGCGTCTTAATGGTCTGGAAGTAGATGGTAGGGAAATCCTAATATTTCAGGATTACTCAGCTATTCTTTCATAGAAGAGAAAATAATTCACTAACATCTGTCAAACTCTAGCCAAGCTCAATATTAAGTTCTCCTTGAACTATCCTTCTAGACTAAGACTTGCTCATTCTTCACGAACATTTGTCTTCAATGACTCAGAAGAGGCTCAAAGTTTTCTCAGACTACTTAACACTTTTGATCTTCCCCAAATTTGGCAAAGTCATCAGATTCAGCTCAGGATTCTCATAAGGAAAGAAATCTAAGACTATACTCGCATTCCTTCAAGATCCCAAAAAAAAGATGACAGACCAGTTCATAGATCAAGATCTCCCAGATCAATTTCTCCTATCCACCAAGATGTAATGGCCCATTAGTTTTTAGTTTCAGGACTTTATGATGTAGCTGGGAAATTTTTATTCTTGGCGGCAGTCCGCCTAGAGTACTTATCTGAGTGAGATAAGTGGTTTGCCTTCTTCCTTTTGAGGAAAAAAGGAAGTCATTAGATAGGTTAATATCACCCTACTTCTAGGGTGGTTTTGTTTGTTAAAAGTTTTTGTTTTTTTGTTCTTCTTTTTTCTAGCTTTGCTTACTATACTGATGTTTGATTTATCCTCTCTACCTGACAATTTTGATGTATCTTCTCTTCCTGACGAATTGCTACACTTACCACATGATGTCCTCTTCAAGTACCAATCTAGGTTAGATATGCATCTCCCTCTTTTTAATGACTTGAAATGTTAATGGTCTAAATACATATGTGAAAAGAAAGAGAATTTTGAGTGCCTCAAAAAAGCAAAGGGTTGATGTTGCTCTACTTCAGGAAACCCAAATTTCTAACCAGGAATCTAACAGGTTAAAAAGAGATTGGGTCGAAACGATAGCTTTTTCTCCAGCCTGTAAGAAAAAGAAATGGGTTTCTATAGTATTTTATAAAATGTTGAATGTTCAAATGATATGCTCAGAAATAGATGATGGTGGGCTTTTTGTACTCGCTGAAGTTCTTATCAATAATAACATATTACTTTTTATGTATTATATAAAAAAAAGATTTTAATGAAGTACATGTTGCTTCCATGTATAAATGTGGACCTAAACAAAATCCCTCTTATAATAAATCTCCATTAATAGCTCATTTCTTGAAAAATACAGGATTAACTGATATTTGGAGAGCTTTGCACCCTACAGAGGTTGATGTTCCTTTTTTTTCCCACCCTCATAATATGGGTTCCAGGATAGATTTTATTTTATCATCTATGGACATTTTAAATCATGTCCATTCAACCAATAATGGGGTAATTGGTTTATCTGACAACGCTGATGTTTAAATTTAAAATGAACCCTATAAATCTTTTATTCCCTGGTCCTTCCTGGTCATTTTATCTGAAAAACCTTATTTTGATAACATGTTGTTAAAAAGATGGGATTCTTTATTAAAAGATAATATTTTACACGGTGATAATCCGCTACTACTTTGGGATACTTGGAAATGTGTTATTACAGTGGAAATTACATCTTATAAGATCTTATACCTAAAAAAGGTGAATGAGGAGTTTTTTCCTTAAGTAAACAACAAGAGAAAGCAAACCTTCATTTTAAGATTTTTCCAACATTTCTATGCTAAGTTTAAGGGCTATGGAGACATTTAAGAAATGGAGAGATTTGAGAGACCAATTTTATACTTGTTTTTCAAATGCTAGGTTTCATACTCTTAGTAATAAGTCTAACAGGTTTTTAGCTAATTTGGGTAAAAATTGGAAAAACTCTTATTTTTCTAAGAAGTGTAAATTTCCATGCTCGCTAGTCAGTTTAGATGATGAGAAAGCATTCGATTCGAATTGGAATTACCTTTTGTTGTAATTCCTTTGGATTTAAGGGGAATTTTTTTTTTTTCTTTCGATTTTTAAATTGTTCAGACCTTTTTCAAGGTATGCAAGTTAATGGTGAGCACCTCAAGACTTTGGCTGATCTCATGAATCCTCATAATTCAATTAAGAAAAATGATACTTGTTTCCAATCTTATAGCTCTTTTTCTGGGTATGTGATTAATTCAAGTAAAACAGGGTTGCTTAATATTAATAGTAGTATCCCGAAACAAACCCTTTTAGATTTAAAGTTAAAATCTCCGGGATGTGCGATTAAATATTTAGAAATAACTATTCCCTCTGATCTTTTTAGACTTTACTCTCTAAATTTGTCTCCCCTTGTCAAACTTACTAAGTCTTTATGTGACAAGTGGCTTAACCTCATGGGTAGAGTTGCCTTCTTTAAGATGTTCATTTTTCCGAAGTTATCATATCCATTACTTAATCTTCCCCTTCTTTTGAAGCATTCTGATATTAAGAGATTGGATCAAGCACTTTCCAATTTCATATGGCAGGGGGAAATAAACTAAGATCTCTTTGTTTAAATTAAGTCAATCAAAAATTTTAGGGGGCCTTCATTTTTCAAATTTTCGGTTCTTTAATTTAGCCTCTTTATGTAGGTACATTGTTGAGTGGATTTCTGGTGGGGAGGTTTATATGAATCCATCTTTGGAATCCTATTTAGAGGGGGGAGATAGGATCTCAGCTTTTCTTCATAGGAAATTCAGTAGTCTTCTTACTGATATTAAGAAAAATATTCTTTGGCGAGATACTTTTGCAACTTGGAAGCAGATTGATAAGGTGCATGGTAGCAATTACCAAATATCTTCCTTTTTGTCCCTTTTTGTCCCCTTTTGATTTAGGTTTATTCACTAAAGCACAGAGGAAATCCTTGATTCCATATTGGAGGAATAAAGGTATTTTCCATTTGCGACGCTTAGTCGATAATGCCTCTGGCTCGCCTATTTTGTGGGAGGATTTAAAACTCAAGTTTGAGCTCAATGAATGTGATAGGTTGGTTCATTTGAAATTTTTATGTGGTATAGACCTTCTCTTAGATAGGAAGAATATTGCTGCTGACCAACCCCCTCCTTGTAATGGGCTTCTGAAAATTATAGAGGAACCTGCTTTTAATAGAATATCTTATATCACTTGATAATATATCTTGATAATTTACACTTACTTAGTGTAGCAAAGAAATGGTCATCCTTATTGAAAGTTAATATTACTACATTTAGGGGCAAATTTACTTAAGGTCCAATGTCGAGGGTTAATTAACCCACAATATCCGACTGCCGAATTGAAATCCTTCGACTTCGAATATAGAAATCAAAGGATTTACCGCAATTGTTCGATCGAACTATTAAATCCTTTGAATTGTTCGATTCGAAGGATTTTAATCCATCGATCGGACGATTTTTCTTCAACCAAAAAATGATAGCAGAGCCTATGGGGACGTTCCCCATAGGGTAACATTGACTTTGGTAGGTTTTAGGTGGTGAACTAGGGGGTCGAAGTTTTTTTTTAAAGAGATAGTACTTTGACTATCGAATGGTCGAATGATTTTTCGTTTGAATCGTTCAATTCGAAGTCGTAGTCGAAGTAGCCCATTCAATGGTCGAAAGTAGCCAAAAAAAAACATTTGAAATTCAACGTTTTTTTTCCTCCATTCCTTCACTCAAGCTAAGTAAATGGGCCCCCAAATGTGAGAGATGGAGAGTCCAACATTTTAGACTGATTCACCTTAGTTATAGATTATTTTATTTGAAGAATTCTAATTCCCTATTGTCCTAAATGTAAGTCGAATAATGCTTCTTTATTTCATTATATGTGGGAATGCCCTTTCATTTCAGAGTTATGGAAGTAAAATTGGTCATTTCTTAAATGATAAATTGGACATTGATTTAAGTTGTGTCCTGAATTGGCATCACTTGACTCTCAGGTGACTCCTTCGGCTAGTTTTATTCACAAGATGAAACATTGGAATAAGAATTAACATTTTATATTCATGGCCCTTGCTGATACCTGTAAATCAATGTTTTTGTTTTGGATTCAGGAAAACTCCCCGGACTTGAAAGTCATCTTGTCTTATCTTGGGTCTCTCTGCTTGGATAAAGCAATACCTTCTAGATATGGTGACATTGATTTTAGGGATCTGTTTTGAAACTGTGGTCTCTCTACTTCAACTTCTTGGAATCTGAGGATAAAGCTATTATTGAAAAGTTTATGGTAGTTTTAATAACTAATGGGCGATGTGTTAATCTTTTCCACTTAAGCTATTAATTAGTTGTATTATTGGGTTGATGAAGAGGATGTTTTTATTCTTACTTTATTTTTATTTCTATTTTGTATTAATATGAAGTCTTTTTGTTCAAAGACACAGGGTTCCGTTTACTAAAGTGCGTTAAATCTGACTTTAAGTTTCCGCATGTTATCGCTGAGAATATTTTTACGCCAGAATATTCGCAGCGACTAAGTTTACTAAACAGCGATACGCTCAGAAGTCATTGCGATCACTTGCGGTAACTACGTTAAGGAACCAGCTTACGTTAGCGGTAATTTTAGCGAGTTGCGAATTTTCTGGCGAAAAACTACGTTTTTGCGAATATTTATGCTTTAAAATAGTCTTGTTTTATGGCGGTTATAATGGCAATTTTTACTGGCCAGAAATGCATCTTCAAAACTCATAAACTTTATTGACTAATGATTGTACCATCCAACAAGATCACCAGAGTAACACCAATCAAACACGTCTGCATCATATAAACCCTTCTGCCAATAGAATCATAGGAACAAGAAATCATACCAGTCAATCTCTTTGCTTCATAGAAATGCACAGTTTAATGTAGCCAATCACAATGATTGCACCAGAAGCAGAAGCCAAAACATCAGCAATAGCCACAGATCTGTCTCCTGTCAGCAAAGAATGATGGGTAAAAAAAACAGTATTATGGGATATTTCCTGCCCCTTGAGAATTTTCTGGCGAAAAAAATACTTTTACGCCACTACATAGGTGGTGGTAAAAGTTTGCGAATATTCTGGCGTTCATTTTGTCTTTAGCACATTTCGCTGTTTAGTAAACGAGGCGTTAATGTGTACGTAGCGTTATTTTCAGCGAATGCGATAACTGGTGAACAATTATTCTTGCGCAAGAAAATTCGCAAATTTATATTTACCACAGGTTAGTAAACTGGCGATTATTATTATTATTATTATTATTAACGTGTATTTCTATAGCGCCAACATATTGCGTAGCACTGTAAAGTAAGGTGAGGTGAGGTGTATGAGCCTCGCAGTAGTGTTCATTATGGACTGGAGAGCTGACAGTCTCTAGAGGGGGAGGCCAATTAAAAGAGAGTTACAGTAGTCTAGACGCGATATGATGAGAGAGTGAATAAGAATTTTGTCAGCGTCTTGGGTGATAAATGATCGTATTTTGGATATGTTCCTTAGGCGATAACATATTTGGCGAAAATTCTGTCTATATATTGTGCGAATATTTTTAACTCACTTTAGTAAACGGACCCCCATAATTTGATGTTTATTTCCACTGGTCTGACATGTTAATATATTTTCCTTTATTCTGTGAACTGACAAGATTTAGTCAATTTGTGTTGTTCTTTTTGCTCATACTCTTTATTTGAAAATACTCATAAACACAATTGGAAAGAAAGAATAATTCAACCCAATATGAACAAATTCTTCAGGATAATGTTGAAGCATCAGTCACAAAGTGTAAGTTCCGCTGCAGGGGTCGGATATTCCAACAAGACAATGACCCTAAACTCACTTGGAAATCTACAAAGACATTTATGCAGAGGGACAAGTCCAATATTCTGGAGTCCCCCGACTTGAATATCATGGAAAATCTATGGGATGATTTGAAGCAGACTGTCCATGCTCGGCAGCCATCACATTTAACTGAACTGGAGAGATTTTGTTGGACCAATGGTCACAAATAGCCACATCCACAATCCAGACACTCATCAAAGTCTATAGGAGGCGTCTAGAGGCTGTTACATTTGTAACTAAGTATTGGTGTAATATCTTTGTTGGGGCCCACATTTATGCACCTGTCTCATTTAGTTCTGATGTATATTTTCTGTTAATCCAATAAACTTGATGTCACTGCTGAAATATTACTGTTTCCATAAGGCAAGTTATATATTAATAGGAAGTTGCTACTTGATAAACAAAACCCCAAAGAATTAAGAGGGGTTCCCAAACTTTTTCATATGACTGTAACTGTCCTCATCTCCTCCATCTTGTTCTGGACTCCTCCCCCATAATCTTTCTCTTCATTTCTGCTTCCTGTGAAATTTGCTTTCCATGGCAGTGGGGGAGGTACCATGTTACAGTCCTTGGGAAGTATGATGGGACTTTCCTCTATCCTCCTTGCAGGAAATATTGAACCATTAGTGATCCAAACGGATCCCATACCCAAGTCTACCAGTACCCAGTGAATCTCCTTCATGGCATTCCGAGTTCACGCTGCCATTCTTCCATGATGCTCCACTTCTCCTCTTCAAAACAAGCCGCCACATCATGAAATGTCACTGTAACCTGCAGGTGACCATATAAAGGCACAAGGTTGCAGGCTGAGTTATACAGGGAACTCTGAGTATCACTCATGTATTATAAGGGATAATGTACCCCCTACTGTAAATGATAAGGATATTAGAAGTCACTGAGGGGTTGTTCTGTGACCATATAAAGGTACAGTACAAGGCTGCAGGCTGAGTTATACAGGGAACTCTGAGTATCACTCATGTATTATAAGGGGTAATGTACCCCCTACTGTAAATGATAAGGATATTAGAAGTCACTGAGGGGTTGTTCTGTGACCATATAAAGGTACAAGGCTACAGGCTGAGTTATACAGGGAACTCTGAGTATCACTCATGTATTATAAGGGGTAATGTACCCCCTACTGTAAATGATAAGGATATTAGAAGTCACTGAGGGGTTGTTCTGTGACCATATAAAGGCACAAGGCTGCAGGCTGAGTTATACAGGGAACTCTGAGTATCACTCATGTATTATAAGGGATAATGTACCCCCTACTGTAAATGATAAGGATATTAGAAGTCATGGAGGGGTTGTTCTGTGACCATATAAAGGCACAAGGCTGCAGGCTGAGTTATACAGGGAACTCTGAGTATCACTCATGTATTATAAGGGATAATGTACCCCCTACTGTAAATGATAAGGATATTAGAAGTCACTGAGGGGTTGTTCTGTGACCATATAAAGGCACAAGGCTGCAGGCTGAGTTATACAGGGAACTCTGAGTATCACTCATGTATTATAAGGGATAATGTACCCCCTACTGTAAATGATAAGGATATTAGAAGTCACTGAGGGGTTGTTCTGTGACCATATAAAGACACAAGGCTGCAGGCTGAGTTATACAGGGAACTCTGAGTATCACTCATGTATTATAAGGGATAATGTACCCCCTACTGTAAATGATAAGGATATTAGACGTCACTGAGTGGTTGTTCTGTGACCATATAAAGGTACAAGGCTGCAGGCTGAGTTATACAGGGAACTCTGAGTATCACTCATGTATTATAAGGGATAATGTACCCCCTACTGTAAATGATAAGGATATTAGAAGTCACTGAGGGGTTGTTCTGTGACCATATAAAGGTACAAGGCTACAGGCTGAGTTATACAGGGAACTCTGAGTATCACTCATGTATTATAAGGGGTAATGTACCCCCTACTGTAAATGATAAGGATATTAGAAGTCACTGAGGGGTTGTTCTGTGACCATATAAAGGCACAAGGCTGCAGGCTGAGTTATACAGGGAACTCTGAGTATCACTCATGTATTATAAGGGATAATGTACCCCCTACTGTAAATGATAAGGATATTAGAAGTCATGGAGGGGTTGTTCTGTGACCATATAAAGGCACAAGGCTGCAGGCTGAGTTATACAGGGAACTCTGAGTATCACTCATGTATTATAAGGGATAATGTACCCCCTACTGTAAATGATAAGGATATTAGAAGTCACTGAGGGGTTGTTCTGTGACCATATAAAGGCACAAGGCTGCAGGCTGAGTTATACAGGGAACTCTGAGTATCACTCATGTATTATAAGGGATAATGTACCCCCTACTGTAAATGATAAGGATATTAGAAGTCACTGAGGGGTTGTTCTGTGACCATATAAAGACACAAGGCTGCAGGCTGAGTTATACAGGGAACTCTGAGTATCACTCATGTATTATAAGGGATAATGTACCCCCTACTGTAAATGATAAGGATATTAGACGTCACTGAGTGGTTGTTCTGTGACCATATAAAGGTACAAGGCTGCAGGCTGAGTTATACAGGGAACTCTGAGTATCACTCATGTATTATAAGGGATAATGTACCCCCTACTGTAAATGATAAGGATATTAGAAGTCACTGAGGGGTTGTTCTGTGACCATATAAAGGCACAAGGCTGCAGGCTGAGTTATACAGGGAACTCTGAGTATCACTCATGTATTATAAGGGATAATGTACCCCCTACTGTAAATGATAAGGATATTAGAAGTCAATGAGGGGTTGTTCTGTGACCATATAAAGGCACAAGGCTGCAGGCTGAGTTATATAGGGAACTCTGAGTATCACTCATGTATTATAAGGGATAATGTACCCCCTACTGTAAATGATAAGGATATTAGAAGTCACTGAGGGGTTGTTCTGTGACCATATAAAGGCACAAGGCTGCAGGCTGAGTTATACAGGGAACTCTGAGTATCACTCATGTATTATAAGGGATAATGTACCCCCTACTGTAAATGATAAGGATATTAGAAGTCAATGAGGGGTTGTTCTGTGACCATATAAAGGCACAAGGCTGCAGGCTGAGTTATATAGGGAACTCTGAGTATCACTCATGTATTATAAGGGATAATGTACCCCCTACTGTAAATGATAAGGATATTAGAAGTCACTGAGGGGTTGTTCTGTGACCATATAAAGGCAGTCTGAATACTCTGAGGGATATAATTATGTATAGAAGTGTCTGTAATTGGATGGTCAGTTCCTGTGCAGAGGGTTTTCCTTTTGAATAGAGTGTCAACTCCTGGGCTCAGGATGTCTCTTATCATTGAAATATCAGTTTACAAGAAAAGTGTCATCAGCCTTTGTTGAAACCGTCTCTTCACTCTGTTAGATTGTCAGTTCTTGGGAACAAGGCCTCTGTACCAGATTGTTGGCTGTTGTCATTAGATTGTCAGCTTTTGGGTACAGGGTTTCTCTACTCACTGGAGTGACTGCTGGTGGGCACAGGGTCTATTGTAGATTGTCAGCTCTTGGGTACAATGTGAGTGTAACAGACTATATATAATCAGTAGAGTGTCAGCTTGTGGGTTCACAGTCTCCCTGCTCATTAGCAGGTCAGTTAATCTGTTCATTAGATTAGGGAGGAGTTCCTGGGTCAGACTCCTCCCCATCTAGCACATTGTCCCCGCCCACCCCACAGGCTCCACTCACCCGGTTACTAGAGACCCAGAAGTCCCTGCAGTCCCAGTCAGTGAGGAAGTGGAAGTGAGTAAGTGCGCACGCGTAGAAGTACCGGGGAACGGGCGACGGGGGAACGTTGCGCTTGCGCAGCAGCGACTGAAACAACACGTATGTGCAGAGCAGCCGCTGAACTTCGCTTATAATACATACCTCCCAACATTTTGGAAGTAAAAAGAGGGACAAAACTTTTTTCGAATGTATCGCAGCATTTTTTTGACCACACCCCTTTCTGTAGCCACACCCCTAATTACCATGTTCATTTTACCAAATTTGGCAGATTATGAAAGTTTGAAAATATTTCTCCTTATCTTTTTTGTTACAAAGTATCTTATTTGCACCTGTTAGCTGTTCTGGGCTCTCTGCCAAAAGCCAATTAAGTTGGAGACTTTGTTTCTTTTTCTGGCTGTTCAGTGCAGAGAAAAGAGGGACTTTCCAGTACAAATGAGGGACTGCGGGTTGAGCTGTCAAAAGAGGGACTGTCCCTCCAAAAAAGGGACAGTTGGAAGGTATGATTAATGTATTTATTCCTCCGTCCCGGCACCTTCTTGTCAGTTCTCTTGTGTGACATCCCTGTAACTGTCTGCCGCTATCACTGCAACATCTGATGACTCCTCCCCCTCACTCCCAGACTCCTCCCCGTTCAGCCCTGTAGCTCTCAGTCTGTGTGTCGCCTCAGGACAGCAGGATGTGGATCAGTATTTAGCAGCTGAACAGAGACTCCTGCCCATCACAAATATGGCTGCAGTGGCTTCACCTTCAAGAGAACATTTAGTATCTTATAGAATGGCTTATTCTAAGCAACATTTCAATTGGTCTTCAGTTTTTCTTTTCAATAGGGTTTGAATTATTTGCCTTCTTCTTCTGACTCCAGCTTTCATATGAGGGGTCGCTGACCCCATCTAAAAACAAATGCTCTGTAAGGCTACAAATGTATTGTTATTGTTACTTTTTATTCCTCATCTTTCAATTCAGGCCTCTCCTATTCATATTCCAGTCTCTTATTCACATCAGTGCATGGTTGCTAGGGGAATGTGGACCCTAGCAACCAGATGGCTGAAATCTTTCTATTCAGTCCCTGTCCTATTCCTATTCCAGTGTGTTATGTACATGAGTGCAGGGTTGTTGTTGTGTCCAAGCAGAATGGAACCTGATTATTTGTACTGAGGGCTCAGACCCAGTCAGTTTATTCCAAGGATTCCCCAGTCTCCCCCTCATTCCCCAGTGAGCAGCTGTATGGGAGGCATTTGCAGTTGAAGGCTGCCATTATCCTGTATAATATATAGTATCTATTGTCTGTACAGTGTATATGAGCTAGTGAAGAGAATGACAGGAGTATATATAGAGATATATAGAGATCTATCCAGTAAGCAGAGTATAATGTCAGTCATACAGGGGCCACTCTGTTATTCTCTCATTCATCAGATAAAACTGAAAGGACAGTGGGGGAGGGGCAACTCCTGCTTTATTGGTCGGATTATTTGCACAAAACACACAATGGATTAGAGCAGCAGCTCTTCAGTAACCGGCTGGTGCCAATGCTGTGCCCGTGTGTGTGAGACACGTTTCTCAGGCAGCCGAAACTGCTTCTGTCTGAAGGAAATAACCAGTGGGTGTAGTAAGATGGCGCAAATATCGCTGTCGCAGAGGAGAAAGGTAAATGTAAACGTCTCAAAGGTGTAACAACATGGCGCTCGTGGGCAGAGCAGCTTAGAGAGGGGTTAATTAGCTTCGCTTTTGCAATTGGGAAGAGGCGGAGTCATGTCTGGAAGTACAAATCTCGGCTGTGATTGGCTGCCGCTTCCACGGATACCCTATAGGTTGTCTGTATCCCGGAAGTGGGCTGAGCTGGCGACTGACGTGTCCCACAGACCGGATAGAGCTCAGTGCAGAGACGTGAGCAGGAGAATCAGGTGCGGGGGGTTAATGGGGAATAATGGGGCGAGTGTTGTGGGAAAGACTTGGGGGAGGTACTGGGGATGTGTGAGGGGTTAATGGCAGATACAGGGGCGCAGAGTGTTTATAGTGACCCCATTGTCTCTCACACAGGATGATCTCTGACGTACAACTCGCCATATTCGCCAACATGCTGGGGGTCTCCCTCTTCCTACTGGTGGTCCTGTATCACTATGTGTCTGTCAATAACCCCAAGAAACTCGACTGAGCCTCCTCTGCTCCCCAATACTGTGAGTCTCCCCCAATACTGTGAGTCTAATACTGTCCCCCAATACTGTGAGTCCTGATACTGTCCCCCCAATACTGTGAGTCTAATACTGTCCCCCAATACTGTGAGTCCTGATACTGTCCCCCAATACTGTGAGTCCTGATACTGTCCCCCAATACTGTGAGTCCTGATACTGTCCCCCAATACTGTGAGTCTAATACTGTCCCCCCAATACTGTGAGTCCTGATACTGTCCCCCAATACTGTGAGTCTAATACTGTCCCCCCAATACTGTGAGTCCTGATACTGTCCCCCAATACTGTGAGTCCTGATACTGTCCCCCAATACTGTGAGTCCTGATACTGTCCCCCAATACTGTGAGTCCTGATACTGTCCCCCAATACTGTGAGTCCTGATACTGTCCCCCCAATACTTTGAGTCCTGATACTGTCCCCCCAATACTGTGAGTCCTGATACTGTCCCCCCAATACTGTGAGTCCTGATACTGTCCCCCCAATACTGTGAGTCCTGATACTGTCCCCCCAATACTGTGAGTCCTGATACTGTCCCCCCAATACTGTGAATCCTGATACTGTCCCCCCAATACTGTGAGTCCTGATACTGTCCTGTGAGTCTCATACTGTCCCCCAATACTGTGAGTCCTGATACTGTCCCCCCAATACTGTGAATCCTGATACTGTCCCCCAATACTGTGAGTCCTGATACTGTCCCCCCAATACTGTGAGTCCTGATACTGTCCCCCCAATACTGTGAGTCCTGATACTGTCCCCCCAATACTGTGAATCCTGATACTGTCCCCCCAATACTGTGAATCCTGATACTGTCCCCCCAATACTGTGAGTCTCATACTGTCCCCCCAATACTGTGAGTCCTGATACTGTCCTGTGAGTCTCATACTGTCCCCCAATACTGTGAATCCTGATACTGTCCACCCAATACTGTGAATCCTGATACTGTCCCCCCAATACTGTGAGTCTAATACTGTCCCCCAATACTGTGAGTCTAATACTGTCCCCCAATACTGTGAGTCCTGATACTGTCCCCCAATACTGTGAGTCTCATACTGTCCCCCCAATACTGTGAGTCCTGATACTGTCCCCCAATACTGTGAGTCTCATACTGTCCCCCCAATACTGTGAGTCCTGATACTGTCCCCCAATACTGTGAGTCTAATACTGTCCCCCAATACTGTGAGTCTAATACTGTCCCCCAATACTGTGAGTCCTGATACTGTCCCCCCAATACTGTGAGTCCTGATACTGTCCCCCCAATACTGTGAGTCTCATACTGTCCCCCCAATACTGTGAGTCCTGATACTGTCCCCCAATACTGTGAGTCTCATACTGTCCCCCCAATACTGTGAGTCCTGATACTGTCCCCCAATACTGTGAGTCCTGATACTGTCCCCCCAATACTGTGAGTCCTGATACTGTCCCCCCAATACTGTGAGTCCTGATACTGTCCCCCCAATACTGTGAGTCCTGATACTGTCCCCCCAATACTGTGAGTCCGATACTGTCCCCCCAATACTGTGAGTCTAATACTGTCCCCCAATACTGTGAGTCCTGATACTGTCCCCCCAATACTGTGAGTCCTGATACTGTCCCCCCAATACTGTGAGTCCTGATACTGTCCCCCCCAATACTGTGAATCCTGATACTGTCCCCCCAATACTGTGAGTCTAATACTGTCCCCCCAATACTGTGAGTCTAATACTGTCCCCCCAATACTGTGAGTCCTGATACTGTCCCCCCAATACTGTGAGTCCTGATACTGTCCCCCCAATACTGTGAATCCTTATACTGTCCCCCCAATACTGTGAGTCTGATACTGTCCCCCCAATACTGTGAGTCCTGATACTGTCCCCCCCAATACTGTGAATCCTGATACTGTCCCCCCAATACTGTGAGTCTAATACTGTCCCCCCAATACTGTGAGTCTAATACTGTCCCCCCAATACTGTGAGTCCTGATACTGTCCCCCCAATACTGTGAGTCCTGATACTGTCCCCCCAATACTGTGAATCCTGATACTGTCCCCCCAATACTGTGAGTCCTGATACTGTCCTGTGAGTCTCATACTGTCCCCCAATACTGTGAGTCCTGATACTGTCCCCCCAATACTGTGAATCCTGATACTGTCCCCCAATACTGTGAGTCCTGATACTGTCCCCCCAATACTGTGAGTCCTGATACTGTCCCCCCAATACTGTGAGTCCTGATACTGTCCCCCCAATACTGTGAATCCTGATACTGTCCCCCCAATACTGTGAATCCTGATACTGTCCCCCCAATACTGTGAATCCTGATACTGTCCCCCCAATACTGTGAGTCTCATACTGTCCCCCCAATACTGTGAGTCCTGATACTGTCCTGTGAGTCTCATACTGTCCCCCAATACTGTGAATCCTGATACTGTCCACCCAATACTGTGAATCCTGATACTGTCCCCCCAATACTGTGAGTCTCATACTGTCCCCCCAATACTGTGAGTCCTGATACTGTCCTGTGAGTCTCATACTGTCCCCCAATACTGTGAATCCTGATACTGTCCACCCAATACTGTGAATCCTGATACTGTCCCCCCAATACTGTGAGTCTCATACTGTCCCCCCAATACTGTGAGTCCTGATACTGTCCTGTGAGTCTCATACTGTCCCCCAATACTGTGAATCCTGATACTGTCCACCCAATACTGTGAATCCTGATACTGTCCCCCCAATACTGTGAGTCTCATACTGTCCCCCCAATACTGTGAGTCGAGGGTCCACCGCTCACTTGTGGCGCCTCAGTGTTTGTGTCCCAGGGGTCTCCACATTAACCCTCTCTGTGGTTTTATTAACAGATTGGCACCTGTGTTGGAAGAAGCCACTGGCGAGGAAGATACACACCATGATGATGATGATGAAGAGGAGGAGGAGGAGGAGTGTCGGTACATTCCCTGGTGTTGTACATAATGTTTTCTAAATAAAATGATTCTGCTGAGAAATGTCTGTTTTATGTACTGACCCCCCTGCAACTGTCACACTGTTCTGTCTATTAATCTTTCCCTCTGCTTGTCTGATAGAAACTGTCATTTACTTTACTCTCCCAATGTTTCTATATATCTGTAACCTTGTTATGAGCTAAGGGGGCCCAGTCTGAAGGTCAGTTAGGGGGAGATTTGGGGTGAGTGCTTATTTGTACCCTGGGTACCCCTGGAACTATAGCAGGGTGACACCCCAATGTTTCTATATATCTGTAACCTTGTTATGAGCTAAGGGGGCCCAGTCTGAAGGCCAGTTAGGGGGAGATTTGGGGTGAGTGCTTATTTGTACCCTGGGTACCTCTGGAACTATAGCAGGGTGACACCCCAATGTTTCTATATATCTGTAACCTTGTTATGAGCTAAGGGGGCCCAGTCTGAAGGTCAGTTAGGGGGAGATTTGGGGTGAGTGCTTATTTGTACCCTGGGTACCCCTGGAACTATAGCAGGGTGACACCCCAATGTTTCTATATATCTGTAACCTTGTTGCTACCATTCAGTGAGTACAACTGATGTTCAGGCAGAGACATGAAGTTAAACAAAACATGGGGTGAAAGGTATGTAGATGAGTGGTTGTTGGAGTAGCTGCTATTATTGGGGGGCCTGTCCAAGCTGCTGTGTAGCCATGGGGGCAGCCATTCAAGCACAGGATACACAGTAGATAACAGATAAGTACTACTATAGTTTATATAAACAAGCTGCTGTGTAGCCATGGGGGCAGCCATTCAAGCACAGGATACACAGTAGATAACAGATAAGTACTACTATAGTTTATATAAACAAGCTGCTGTGTAGCCATGGGGGCAGCCATTCAAGCACAGGATACACAGTAGATAACAGATAAGTACTACTATAGTTTATATAAACAAGCTGCTGTGTAGCCATGGGGGCAGCCATTCAAGCACAGGATACACAGTAGATAACAGATAAGTACTACTATAGTTTATATAAACAAGCTGCTGTGTAGCCATGGGGGCAGCCATTCAAGCACAGGATACACAGTAGATAACAGATAAGTACTACTATAGTTTATATAAACAAGCTGCTGTGTAGCCGTAGGGCAGTCATTCAAGCACAGGATACACAGTAGATAACAGATAAGTACTACTATAGTTTATATAAACAAGCTGCTGTGTAGCCATGGGGGCAGCCATTCAAGCACAGGATACACAGTAGATAACAGATAAGTACTACTATAGTTTATATAAACAAGCTGCTGTGTAGCCATGGGGGCAGCCATTCAAGCACAGGATACACAGTAGATAACAGATAAGTACTACTATAGTTTATATAAACAAGCTGCTGTGTAGCCGTAGGGCAGTCAATCAAGCACAGGATACACAGTAGATAACAGATAAGTACTACTATAGTTTATATAAACAAGCTGCTGTGTAGCCATGGGGGCAGCCATTCAAGCACAGGATACACAGTAGATAACAGATAAGTACTACTATAGTTTATATAAACAAGCTGCTGTGTAGCCATGGGGGCAGCCATTCAAGCACAGGATACACAGTAGATAACAGATAAGTACTACTATAGTTTATATAAACAAGCTGCTGTGTAGCCATGGGGCAGCCATTCAAGCACAGGATACACAGTAGATAACAGATAAGTACTACTATAGTTTATATAAACAAGCTGCCGTGTAGCCATGGGGGCAGCCATTCAAGCACAGGATACACAGTAGATAAGAGATAAGTACTACTATAGTTTATATAAACAAGCTGCTGTGTAGCCATGGGGGCAGCCATTCAAGCACAGGATACACAGTAGATAAGAGATAAGTACTACTATAGTTTATATAAACAAGCTGCTGTGTAGCCATGGGGGCAGCCATTCAAGCACAGGATACACAGTAGATAACAGATAAGTACTACTATAGTTTATATAAACAAGCCGCTGTGTAGCCATGGGGGCAGCCATTTAAGCACAGGATACACAGTAGATAACAGATAAGTACTACTATAGTTTATATAAACAAGCTGCTGTGTAGCCATGGGGCAGCCATTCAAGCACAGGATACACAGTAGATAACAGATAAGTACTACTATAGTTTATATAAACAAGCTGCTGTGTAGCCATGGGGGCAGCCATTCAAGCACAGGATACACAGTAGATAAGAGATAAGTACTACTATAGTTTATATAAACAAGCTGCTGTGTAGCCATGGGGGCAGCCATTCAAGCACAGGATACACAGTAGATAAGAGATAAGTACTACTATAGTTTATATAAACAAGCTGCTGTGTAGCCATGGGGGCAGCCATTCAAGCACAGGATACACAGTAGATAAGAGATAAGTACTACTATAGTTTATATAAACAAGCTGCTGTGTAGCCATGGGGGCAGCCATTCAAGCACAGGATACACAGTAGATAAGAGATAAGTACTACTATAGTTTATATAAACAAGCTGCTGTGTAGCCATGGGGGCAGCCATTCAAGCACAGGATACACAGTAGATAAGAGATAAGTACTACTATAGTTTATATAAACAAGCTGCTGTGTAGCCATGGGGGCAGCCATTCAAGCACAGGATACACAGTAGATAAGAGATAAGTACTACTATAGTTTATATAAACAAGCTGCTGTGTAGCCATGGGGGCAGCCATTCAAGCACAGGATACACAGTAGATAAGAGATAAGTACTACTATAGTTTATATAAACAAGCTGCTGTGTAGCCATGGGGGCAGCCATTCAAGCACAGGATACACAGTAGATAACAGATAAGTACTACTATAGTTTATATAAACAAGCTGCTGTGTAGCCATGGGGGCAGCCATTTAAGCACAGGATACACAGTAGATAACAGATAAGTACTACTATAGTTTATATAAACAAGCTGCTGTGTAGCCATGGGGCAGCCATTCAAGCACAGGATACACAGTAGATAACAGATAAGTACTACTATAGTTTATATAAAAAAGCTGCTGTGTAGCCATGGGGGCAGCCATTCAAGCACAGGATACACAGTAGATAACAGATAAGTACTACTATAGTTTATATAAACAAGCTGCTGTGTAGCCATGGGGGCAGCCATTCAAGCACAGGATACACAGTAGATAACAGATAAGTACTACTATAGTTTATATAAACAAGCTGCTGTGTAGCCATGGGGGCAGCCATTCAAGCACAGGATACACAGTAGATAACAGATAAGTACTACTATAGTTTATATAAACAAGCTGCTGTGTAGCCATGGGGGCAGCCATTCAAGCACAGGATACACAGTAGATAACAGATAAGTACTACTATAGTTTATATAAACAAGCTGCTGTGTAGCCATGGGGGCAGCCATTCAAGCACAGGATACACAGTAGATAACAGATAAGTACTACTATAGTTTATATAAACAAGCTGCTGTGTAGCCGTAGGGCAGTCATTCAAGCACAGGATACACAGTAGATAACAGATAAGTACTACTATAGTTTATATAAACAAGCTGCTGTGTAGCCATGGGGGCAGCCATTCAAGCACAGGATACACAGTAGATAACAGATAAGTACTACTATAGTTTATATAAACAAGCTGCTGTGTAGCCATGGGGGCAGCCATTCAAGCACAGGATACACAGTAGATAACAGATAAGTACTACTATAGTTTATATAAACAAGCTGCTGTGTAGCCATGGGGCAGCCATTCAAGCACAGGATACACAGTAGATAAGAGATAAGTACTACTATAGTTTATATAAACAAGCTGCCGTGTAGCCATGGGGGCAGCCATTCAAGCACAGGATACACAGTAGATAACAGATAAGTACTACTATAGTTTATATAAACAAGCTGCCGTGTAGCCATGGGGGCAGCCATTCAAGCACAGGATACACAGTAGATAACAGATAAGTACTACTATAGTTTATATAAACAAGCTGCTGTGTAGCCGTAGGGCAGTCATTCAAGCACAGGATACACAGTAGATAACAGATAAGTACTACTATAGTTTATATAAACAAGCTGCTGTGTAGCCATGGGGGCAGCCATTCAAGCACAGGATACACAGTAGATAACAGATAAGTACTACTATAGTTTATATAAACAAGCTGCTGTGTAGCCATGGGGGCAGCCATTCAAGCACAGGATACACAGTAGATAACAGATAAGTACTACTATAGTTTATATAAACAAGCTGCTGTGTAGCCATGGGGCAGCCATTCAAGCACAGGATACACAGTAGATAACAGATAAGTACTACTATAGTTTATATAAACAAGCTGCCGTGTAGCCATGGGGGCAGCCATTCAAGCACAGGATACACAGTAGATAACAGATAAGTACTACTATAGTTTATATAAACAAGCTGCCGTGTAGCCATGGGGGCAGCCATTCAAGCACAGGATACACAGTAGATAACAGATAAGTACTACTATAGTTTATATAAACAAGCTGCTGTGTAGCCGTAGGGCAGTCATTCAAGCACAGGATACACAGTAGATAACAGATAAGTACTACTATAGTTTATATAAACAAGCCGCTGTGTAGCCATGGGGGCAGCCATTCAAGCACAGGATACACAGTAGATAACAGATAAGTACTACTATAGTTTATATAAACAAGCCGCTGTGTAGCCATGGGGGCAGCCATTTAAGCACAGGATACACAGTAGATAACAGATAAGTACTACTATAGTTTATATAAACAAGCTGCTGTGTAGCCATGGGGCAGCCATTCAAGCACAGGATACACAGTAGATAACAGATAAGTACTACTATAGTTTATATAAACAAGCTGCTGTGTAGCCATGGGGGCAGCCATTCAAGCACAGGATACACAGTAGATAAGAGATAAGTACTACTATAGTTTATATAAACAAGCTGCTGTGTAGCCATGGGGGCAGCCATTCAAGCACAGGATACACAGTAGATAAGAGATAAGTACTACTATAGTTTATATAAACAAGCTGCTGTGTAGCCATGGGGGCAGCCATTCAAGCACAGGATACACAGTAGATAAGAGATAAGTACTACTATAGTTTATATAAACAAGCTGCTGTGTAGCCATGGGGGCAGCCATTCAAGCACAGGATACACAGTAGATAAGAGATAAGTACTACTATAGTTTATATAAACAAGCTGCTGTGTAGCCATGGGGGCAGCCATTCAAGCACAGGATACACAGTAGATAAGAGATAAGTACTACTATAGTTTATATAAACAAGCTGCTGTGTAGCCATGGGGGCAGCCATTCAAGCACAGGATACACAGTAGATAAGAGATAAGTACTACTATAGTTTATATAAACAAGCTGCTGTGTAGCCATGGGGGCAGCCATTCAAGCACAGGATACACAGTAGATAAGAGATAAGTACTACTATAGTTTATATAAACAAGCTGCTGTGTAGCCATGGGGGCAGCCATTCAAGCACAGGATACACAGTAGATAACAGATAAGTACTACTATAGTTTATATAAACAAGCTGCTGTGTAGCCATGGGGGCAGCCATTTAAGCACAGGATACACAGTAGATAACAGATAAGTACTACTATAGTTTATATAAACAAGCTGCTGTGTAGCCATGGGGGCAGCCATTCAAGCACAGGATACACAGTAGATAACAGATAAGTACTACTATAGTTTATATAAACAAGCTGCTGTGTAGCCATGGGGGCAGCCATTCAAGCACAGGATACACAGTAGATAACAGATAAGTACTACTATAGTTTATATAAACAAGCTGCTGTGTAGCCATGGGGGCAGCCATTCAAGCACAGGATACACAGTAGATAACAGATAAGTACTACTATAGTTTATATAAACAAGCTGCTGTGTAGCCGTAGGGCAGTCATTCAAGCACAGGATACACAGTAGATAACAGATAAGTACTACTATAGTTTATATAAACAAGCTGCTGTGTAGCCATGGGGGCAGCCATTCAAGCACAGGATACACAGTAGATAACAGATAAGTACTACTATAGTTTATATAAACAAGCTGCTGTGTAGCCATGGGGGCAGCCATTCAAGCACAGGATACACAGTAGATAACAGATAAGTACTACTATAGTTTATATAAACAAGCTGCTGTGTAGCCATGGGGCAGCCATTCAAGCACAGGATACACAGTAGATAACAGATAAGTACTACTATAGTTTATATAAACAAGCTGCCGTGTAGCCATGGGGGCAGCCATTCAAGCACAGGATACACAGTAGATAACAGATAAGTACTACTATAGTTTATATAAACAAGCTGCCGTGTAGCCATGGGGGCAGCCATTCAAGCACAGGATACACAGTAGATAACAGATAAGTACTACTATAGTTTATATAAACAAGCTGCTGTGTAGCCGTAGGGCAGTCATTCAAGCACAGGATACACAGTAGATAACAGATAAGTACTACTATAGTTTATATAAACAAGCTGCTGTGTAGCCATGGGGGCAGCCATTCAAGCACAGGATACACAGTAGATAACAGATAAGTACTACTATAGTTTATATAAACAAGCTGCTGTGTAGCCATGGGGGCAGCCATTCAAGCACAGGATACACAGTAGATAACAGATAAGTACTACTATAGTTTATATAAACAAGCTGCTGTGTAGCCATGGGGCAGCCATTCAAGCACAGGATACACAGTAGATAACAGATAAGTACTACTATAGTTTATATAAACAAGCTGCCGTGTAGCCATGGGGGCAGCCATTCAAGCACAGGATACACAGTAGATAACAGATAAGTACTACTATAGTTTATATAAACAAGCTGCCGTGTAGCCATGGGGGCAGCCATTCAAGCACAGGATACACAGTAGATAACAGATAAGTACTACTATAGTTTATATAAACAAGCTGCTGTGTAGCCGTAGGGCAGTCATTCAAGCACAGGATACACAGTAGATAACAGATAAGTACTACTATAGTTTATATAAACAAGCTGCTGTGTAGCCATGGGGGCAGCCATTCAAGCACAGGATACACAGTAGATAACAGATAAGTACTACTATAGTTTATATAAACAAGCTGCTGTGTAGCCATGGGGGCAGCCATTCAAGCACAGGATACACAGTAGATAACAGATAAGTACTACTATAGTTTATATAAACAAGCTGCTGTGTAGCCATGGGGCAGCCATTCAAGCACAGGATACACAGTAGATAACAGATAAGTACTACTATAGTTTATATAAACAAGCTGCCGTGTAGCCATGGGGGCAGCCATTCAAGCACAGGATACACAGTAGATAACAGATAAGTACTACTATAGTTTATATAAACAAGCTGCTGTGTAGCCATGGGGCAGCCATTCAAGCACAGGATACACAGTAGATAACAGATAAGTACTACTATAGTTTATATAAACAAGCTGCTGTGTAGCCATGGGGGCAGCCATTCAAGCACAGGATACACAGTAGATAACAGATAAGTACTACTATAGTTTATATAAACAAGCTGCCGTGTAGCCATGGGGGCAGCCATTCAAGCACAGGATACACAGTAGATAACAGATAAGTACTACTATAGTTTATATAAACAAGCTGCTGTGTAGCCGTAGGGCAGTCATTCAAGCACAGGATACACAGTAGATAACAGATAAGTACTACTATAGTTTATATAAACAAGCTGCTGTGTAGCCATGGGGGCAGCCATTCAAGCACAGGATACACAGTAGATAACAGATAAGTACTACTATAGTTTATATAAACAAGCTGCTGTGTAGCCATGGGGGCAGCCATTCAAGCACAGGATACACAGTAGATAACAGATAAGTACTACTATAGTTTATATAAACAAGCTGCTGTGTAGCCATGGGGCAGCCATTCAAGCACAGGATACACAGTAGATAACAGATAAGTACTACTATAGTTTATATAAACAAGCTGCCGTGTAGCCATGGGGGCAGCCATTCAAGCACAGGATACACAGTAGATAAGAGATAAGTACTACTATAGTTTATATAAACAAGCTGCTGTGTAGCCATGGGGGCAGCCATTCAAGCACAGGATACACAGTAGATAACAGATAAGTACTACTATAGTTTATATAAACAAGCTGCTGTGTAGCCATGGGGGCAGCCATTCAAGCACAGGATACACAGTAGATAACAGATAAGTACTACTATAGTTTATATAAACAAGCTGCTGTGTAGCCATGGGGGCAGCCATTCAAGCACAGGATACACAGTAGATAACAGATAAACTCTGAACAATCCCATGGCTACACAGCAGCTTGTGTATTTAAAGTACAGTAAAAATAGTGATGGAAACACAGTAGTTGTAGCAGTGCAAGACAAGACTGCGTTACATTTGTTTTACTTTAACACACTTTAATTTTTGACGATACTGTTCCTTTAAGAGAAAGGCGTGGCTATGACATCAGTGAGGGGCGGGGTAGAAGAGGCAGTAGAGAGCGGCCCCGGTACAGTGTGGGTGAGACTTTCTGTAGGGAAAAGCTGAGTGAGTTGCAGGTGATGACGCACAGACGCAGGCTCTCAGTAACTGGCCCGGCTGCACTTCAGGAACAGGAACGAGTGATAGAGACAGACTGACAGAGAAAATTATTCACGGGGGCGGAGCTATACAGGCAGGAAGCTGTAGATACATGAAGCAGTGCCTGGTGGGAAATTTCATTGTGAGGAGCGGAGCATGCTGGGATATTTAGTTTCATACTAGAGATTTCAATAGGGCGATGAATGGAAATTCCTTAGTTACACTACATAACCCACAATGCAACGCTGCTCAGTACTGGCTGGGGATTTGAGCTGCTGAAAGAAGAACGTAAGTGTCGCTTAAATCTGTGTTTGTGTGAGTCACTGAGTATTTATATATCATTTGTCTGTGTTTTATATATATATATAATGTGACTGTGAGTGTGTATATTATAATACACAAAAGCCATGAATATCTTGTAAATTAAATCCTTATAAACAGTGAGTTCTGATGTCATCAGTTATAAACAGTGAGTTCTGTCACATGACTCACTGAAACTTGTGTATTATAATAAATAAAGTTCCCCCAGTTGCAAAATATAAGGATATTAGAAGTTACCTCGGAGTTCCATGACCTGTATAAAATCACTCGGCCGAAGCGTCATGAAACTTCTCAGTAACTTCTAATATCCTTCTATTTTATACAACTGGGGTACTTTATTCACTATATAATGTGAGTGTGAGTATACAGTATATATATATAATGTGAGTGTGAGTATACAGTAGATATATAATGTGAGTGTGAGTATACAGTATATATATATATAATGTGAGTGTGAGTATACAGTATATATATATAATGTGAGTGTGAGTATACAGTAGATATAATGTGAGTGTGAGTATACAGTATATATATATAATGTGAGTGTGAGTATACAGTAGATATATAATGTGAGTGTGAGTATACAGTATATATATATGTGAGTGTGAGTATACAGTAGATATATAATGTGAGTGTGAGTATACAGTAGATATATAATGTGAGTGTGAGTATACAGTAGATATATAATGTGAGTGTGAGTATACAGTATATATATATAATGTGAGTGTGAGTATACAGTATATATACATAATGTGAGTGTGAGTATACAGTATATATATATAATGTGAGTGTGAGTATACAGTATATATATATAATGTGAGTGTGAGTATACAGTAGATATATAATGTGAGTGTGAGTATACAGTATATATATATATAATGTGAGTGTGAGTATACAGTATATATATATAATGTGAGTGTGAGTATACAGTATATATACATAATGTGAGTGTGAGTATACAGTATATATATATAATGTGAGTGTGAGTATACAGTATATATACATAATGTGAGTGTGAGTATACAGTATATATATATAATGTGAGTGTGAGTATACAGTATATATATATAATGGAGTGTGAGTATAAGTAGATATAATATGTGAGTGTGAGTATACAGTATATATATATATAATGTGAGTGTGAGTATACAGTATATATATATAATGTGAGTGTGAGTATACAGTATATATATATATAGTGTGAGTATACAGTATATATATATATAATGTGAGTGTGAGTATACAGTATATATATATATAATGTGAGTGTGAGTATACAGTAGATATATAATGTGAGTGTGAGTATACAGTAGATATATAATGTGAGTGTGAGTATACAGTATATATATAATGTGAGTGTGAGTATACAGTATATATATATTAATGTGAGTGTGAGTATACAGTATATATATAATGTGAGTGTGAGTATATATATATAATGTGAGTGTGAGTATACAGATATATATATGTGAGTGTGAGTATACAGTATATATAATAATGTGAGTGTGAGTATACAGTATATATACATAATGTGAGTGTGAGTATACAGTATATATATATAATGTGAGTGTGAGTATACAGTATATATATAATGTGAGTGTGAGTATACAGTATATATAATGTGAGTGTGAGTATACAGTATATATATATAGGTGAGTGTGAGTTACAGTATATATATATATAATGTGAGTGTGAGTATACAGTATATATATATAATGTGAGTGTGAGTATACAGTATATATATATAATGTGAGTGTGAGTATACAGTATATATATATATAATGTGAGTGTGAGTATACAGTATATATATATAATGTGAGTGTGAGTATACAGTATATATATATAATGTGAGTGTGAGTATACAGTATATATATAATGTGAGTGTGAGTATACAGTATATATATATATAATGTGAGTGTGAGTATACAGTATATATATATATAATGTGAGTGTGAGTATACAGTATATATATATAATGTGAGTGTGAGTATACAGTATATATATATAATGTGAGTGTGAGTATACAGTATATATATATATAATGTGAGTGTGAGTATACAGTATATATATATAATGTGAGTGTGAGTATACAGTATATATATATAATGTGAGTGTGAGTATACAGTATATATATATATAATGTGAGTGTGAGTATACAGTATATATATATAATGTGAGTGTGAGTATACAGTATATATATATAATGTGAGTGTGAGTATACAGTATATATATAATGTGAGTGTGAGTATACAGTATATATATATAATGTGAGTGTGAGTATACAGTATATATATAATGTGAGTGTGAGTATACAGTATATATATATAATGTGAGTGTGAGTATACAGTATATATATATAATGTGAGTGTGAGTATACAGTATATATATATAATGTGAGTGTGAGTATACAGTATATATATATAATGTGAGTGTGAGTATACAGTATATATAATATAATGTGAGTGTGAGTATACAGTATATATATATAATGTGAGTGTGAGTATACAGTATATATATAATGTGAGTGTGAGTATACAGTATATATATAATGTGAGTGTGAGTATACAGTATATATATATAATGTGAGTGTGAGTATACAGTATATATAATGTGAGTGTGAGTATACAGTAGATATATAATGTGAGTGTGAGTATACAGTAGATATATAATGTGAGTGTGAGTATACAGTATATATATATAATGTGAGTGTGAGTATACAGTAATATATATATAATGTGAGTGTGAGTATACAGTAGATATATAATGTGAGTGTGAGTATACAGTATATATATAATGTGAGTGTGAGTATACAGTAGATATATAATGTGAGTGTGAGTATACAGTAGATATATAATGTGAGTGTGAGTATACAGTATATATATATAATGTGAGTGTGAGTATACAGTATATATATATAATGTGAGTGTGAGTATACAGTATATATATAATGTGAGTGTGAGTATACAGTATATATATAATGTGAGTGTGAGTATACAGTATATATATAATGTGAGTGTGAGTATACAGTATATATATAATGTGAGTGTGAGTATACAGTATATATATAATGTGAGTGTGAGTATACAGTATATATATAATGTGAGTGTGAGTATACAGTATATATATATGTGAGTGTGAGTATACAGTATATATATATAGTGTGAGTGTGAGTATACAGTATATATATATAATGTGAGTGTGAGTATACAGTATATATATAATGTGAGTGTGAGTATACAGTAGATATATAATGTGAGTGTGAGTATACAGTAGATATATAATGTGAGTGTGAGTATACAGTAGATATATAATGTGAGTGTGAGTATACAGTATATATATATAATGTGAGTGTGAGTATACAGTATATATATAATGTGAGTGTGAGTATACAGTATATATATATAATGTGAGTGTGAGTATACAGTATATATATATAATGTGAGTGTGAGTATACAGTATATATATATAATGTGAGTGTGAGTATACAGTATATATATTATGTGAGTGTGAGTATACAGTATATATATAATGTGAGTGTGAGTATACAGTATATATATAATGTGAGTGTGAGTATACAGTATATATATAATGTGAGTGTGAGTATACAGTATATATATAATGTGAGTGTGAGTATACAGTATATATATAATGTGAGTGTGAGTATACAGTATATATATATAAGTGTGAGTGTGAGTATACAGTATATATATATAATGTGAGTGTGAGTATACAGTATATATATATAATGTGAGTGTGAGTATACAGTATATATATATATATAATGTGAGTGTGAGTATACAGTATATATATATAATGTGAGTGTGAGTATACAGTATATATATATAATGTGAGTGTGAGTATACAGTATATATATATATAATGTGAGTGTGAGTATACAGTATATATATATAATGTGAGTGTGAGTATACAGTATATATATATAATGTGAGTGTGAGTATACAGTATATATATATATAATGTGAGTGTGAGTATACAGTATATATATATAATGTGAGTGTGAGTATACAGTAGATATATAATGTGAGTGTGAGTATACAGTATATATATATAGTGTGAGTGTGAGTATACAGTATATATATATATAATGTGAGTGTGAGTATACAGTATATATATATAATGTGAGTGTGAGTATACAGTATATATATATAATGTGAGTGTGAGTATACAGTATATATATATAATGTGAGTGTGAGTATACAGTATATATATATATAATGTGAGTGTGAGTATACAGTATATATATATAATGTGAGTGTGAGTATACAGTATATATATAATGTGAGTGTGAGTATACAGTATATATATATAATGTGAGTGTGAGTATACAGTATATATATATAATGTGAGTGTGAGTATACAGTATATATATATATAATGTGAGTGTGAGTATACAGTATATATATATAATGTGAGTGTGAGTATACAGTATATATATATAATGTGAGTGTGAGTATACAGTATATATATATATAATGTGAGTGTGAGTATACAGTATATATATATAATGTGAGTGTGAGTATACAGTATATATATATAATGTGAGTGTGAGTATACAGTATATATATATAATGTGAGTGTGAGTATACAGTATATATATATAATGTGAGTGTGAGTATACAGTATATATATAATGTGAGTGTGAGTATACAGTATATATATATAGTGTGAGTGTGAGTATACAGTATATATATATATAATGTGAGTGTGAGTATACAGTATATATATATAATGTGAGTGTGAGTATACAGTATATATATATAATGTGAGTGTGAGTATACAGTATATATATATAATGTGAGTGTGAGTAT
Source organism: Xenopus petersii (assembly GCA_038501925.1). Lineage (NCBI taxonomy): Eukaryota > Metazoa > Chordata > Amphibia > Anura > Pipidae > Xenopus > Xenopus petersii. The sequence goes on along the minus strand of JBCGBM010000656.1, from coordinate 107,783 downwards.
ACAGTATATATATAATGTGAGTGTGAGTATACAGTATATATATATATATATATATAGTGTGAGTGTGAGTATACAGTATATATATATATAGTGTGAGTGTGAGTATACAGTATATATATATAATGTGAGTGTGAGTATACAGTATATATATATAATGTGAGTGTGAGTATACAGTATATATATATAATGTGAGTGTGAGTATACAGTATATATATATGAGTGTGAGTATACAGTATATATATATATAATGTGAGTGTGAGTATACAGTATATATATATAATGTGAGTGTGAGTATACAGTATATATATATAATGTGAGTGTGAGTATACAGTATATATATATATATAGTGTGAGTGTGAGTATACAGTATATATATATATAATGTGAGTGTGAGTATACAGTATATATATATAATGTGAGTGTGAGTATACAGTATATATATATTATAATGTGAGTGTGAGTATACAGTATATATATATAATGTGAGTGTGAGTATACAGTATATATATATAATGTGAGTGTGAGTATACAGTATATATATATAATGTGAGTGTGAGTATACAGTATATATATATATAATGTGAGTGTGAGTATACAGTATATATATATATATAGTGTGAGTGTGAGTATACAGTTATATATATATATAGTGTGAGTGTGAGTATACAGTATATATATATATAATGTGAGTGTGAGTATACAGTATATATATATAATGTGAGTGTGAGTATACAGTATATATATATAATGTGAGTGTGAGTATACAGTATATATATATAATGTGAGTGTGAGTATACAGTATATATATATAATGTGAGTGTGAGTATACAGTATATATATATATATAATGTGAGTGTGAGTATACAGTATATATATATAATGTGAGTGTGAGTATACAGTATATATATATAATGTGAGTGTGAGTATACAGTATATATATATATATAGTGTGAGTGTGAGTATACAGTATATATATATAATGTGAGTGTGAGTATACAGTATATATATATAATGTGAGTGTGAGTATACAGTATATATATATAATGTGAGTGTGAGTATACAGTATATATATATAATGTGAGTGTGAGTATACAGTATATATATATAATGTGAGTGTGAGTATACAGTATATATATATAATGTGAGTGTGAGTATACAGTATATATATATATAATGTGAGTGTGAGTATACAGTATATATATATAATGTGAATGTGAGTATACAGTATATATATATAATGTGAGTGTGAGTATACAGTATATATATATATAATGTGAGTGTGAGTATACAGTATATATATATAATGTGAGTGTGAGTATACAGTATATATATATATATATAATGTAGTGTGAGTATACAGTATATATATATAATGTGAGTGTGAGTATACAGTATATATATATAATGTGAGTGTGAGTATACAGTATATATATATAATGTGAGTGTGAGTATACAGTATATATATATAATGTGAGTGTGAGTATACAGTATATATATATAATGTGAGTGTGAGTATACAGTATATATATATAATGTGAGTGTGAGTATACAGTATATATATATAATGTGAGTGTGAGTATACAGTATATATATAATGTGAGTGTGAGTATACAGTATATATATATAGTGTGAGTGTGAGTATACAGTATATATATATAATGTGAGTGTGAGTATACAGTATATATATATAATGTGAGTGTGAGTATACAGTATATATATATAATGTGAGTGTGAGTATACAGTATATATTATAATGTGAGTGTGAGTATACAGTATATATATATAATGTGAGTGTGAGTATACAGTATATATATATATAGTGTGAGTGTGAGTATACAGTATATATATATATATATAGTGTGAGTGTGAGTATACAGTATATATATATATAATGTGAGTGTGAGTATACAGTATATATATATAATGTGAGTGTGAGTATACAGTATATATATATAATGTGAGTGTGAGTATACAGTATATATATATAATGTGAGTGTGAGTATACAGTATATATATATATATAATGTGAGTGTGAGTATACAGTATATATATATAATGTGAGTGTGAGTATACAGTATATATATATAATGTGAGTGTGAGTATACAGTATATATATATATATAGTGTGAGTGTGAGTATACAGTATATATATATATAATGTGAGTGTGAGTATACAGTATATATATATAATGTGAGTGTGAGTATACAGTATATATATATAATGTGAGTGTGAGTATACAGTATATATATATAATGTGAGTGTGAGTATACAGTATATATATATAATGTGAGTGTGAGTATACAGTATATATATATAAGTGAGTGTGAGTATACAGTATATATATATATATAATGTGAGTGTGAGTATACAGTATATATATATATAATGTGAGTGTGAGTAATACAGTATATATATATATATATAGTGTGAGTGTGAGTATACAGTATATATATATATATAGTGTGAGTGTGAGTATACAGTATA